>JAWRVF010000455.1:0-282492 GCA_036785485.1 Physcomitrellopsis africana | reverse complement strand
AAAACATCGTTTATGAGATGTTGAAAAGCGCCTGGTGCATTCGTGAGTCCAAAAGGCATAACATTATATTCGAAGTGTCCATACCTTGTTCGAAATGCAGTCTTCCATTCATCTCCTTCTTTGATGCGAACCAGGTTATATGCTCCTCGTAGATCTATTTTTGTATAGATCTTAGCTTGATTCAGTTGATCAAGAAGTCCGGAGATTAAAGGTAGTAGATACTTGTTCTTGATAGTGATCTTGTTAAGCCCTCGATAATCCACACACATTCGTAACGATCCATCTTTTTTCTTCACAAATAGAATTGGAGCTCCTGCTGGGGATTTGGAATGGCGTATGAAGTTCTTGGCCAGATTTTCTTCAATATACTCTTTGAGTTCTGCCAACTCATTTTGTGATAGACTGTAGATTGGTCCAAATGGAGGTTGAGATCCCTCCTTGAGATCAATTGAACAATCATATGAACGATGCTCCGGAAGGATACCTTATTTTTTTTTCAAAACATCTTCGATAATCTTGATATTGTCTTTGAAAGCACTTAGCGCTTTACAATCAGAGATTTATATGTATAAATAACAGTGTTGATCCTCCTTGTCATGATAAAAGCTGCACCTATAAAGATGGTTTACGATCACTAGATTTTATAGTCTTTTACCACCTGATGTAAGTGTTAAATAACGTTCAAACATCCTTGAAGCCACGAATTCCAAACTTAAAAAAATGGTATTTTCAACCACATGATAGACCTAAAATAACTGGATTAGACGGAGATTTAATTATGTTAAAGGATACGTAACTATTATGACTGTCTATTGTTACTTTTATAGGGTGGGTCTCATGAGTGACATTTCCAGAAGACAATGGACGACCATCTATGACTTCTACATGTACAGGTTTAGTTTTTTGTACTAGAGGTATTTTACGACTTCTAATAAATTGTTCATCTAAAAAACATGCTGAGGCTCCTGAATCTAATAAAGCAAAGGCTTTGTGGTTTTTAGGTCCTAAATATAGTTCTATTATAAAACAAGGAGAGGGTTCTGAAGAGAGGATAGGACCTTCTTTAGGAATTGTACAAGATTCCAGCTGCACGGTCCCTATTGTAGCTGGACAAATTCGTTTTCCGACATGTTGTCTCCTTTGACCGCCGTACCCCTCATTTTATAGTTGCGTCGTTTCTTTGGGCAATGTTGAGCAGTGTGCTTAGGTTCTCCACAATATAAGCATAATCCTCCCTGGCGACGACGAATCTTTTCTTGCTCAGTAAGAGGTTTGAAATGTACTGCGTCAATTTGCATGTCTTCTACTTCCGAATGTACATTTGGTGAAGATGTTGCCATTGAGTAATAACGTTGAGTTTTCCTTGTACGATTCTCGGATTGAAACTCAAAAAGTCGATTGTCACACTTTACAGCAAAATCGATTGCTTGACTCAATGTTTGAGGATCAGGTAAATTGAGCATCAATTTCTTTACTTCATATTGCAATCCATAAAGAAATTGACTGATGAGTGCAGCATCATCCCACTTGATATCGATTGCAAGTTGTCGAAATTGTGAAGCATACACTGTTACAGAGCGGTTTTCTTGTCGTAAAATTTAGATCTTATTTGTTGCAACACGAGCTGCATCGTGTTCACCATACATAGATCAAAACTCCACCAAAAAAGCTTCCAAATTGTCCAGTATGGAATTTCGTTGTTCAAGAAAAGACGAAAACCATGATAATGCAGAATCGAAAAGTAGAGTTCCAATAAACCTGACTTGTAATCTTGGAGTTGGATAGCTTTGCGGTTGAAGTTCGATTGCCAATTGTACTTGATTGATGAACCCTCAAAACTTTGATCTCGTACCATCAAATTTCTCGGATAAGACAATTCTTGGTTCTCTGGCGCTTATAGGCTGTTCTACAATTGAAGAAGGAATGTGATTTGATGCAGGTGTTGAAGCAGCTCCAATCATCTCTACATCTCCACTTTCTGCTATTCTTGTTCTTCCTTGTGGTGGTAGATTGAGTTGATGCATTGCAAGCATTAACTCCCTTAATTGTTCTTGCATTTGTGCCATTGCAGTCTTCATTTCGATAAGCTCTGCCATAATAACACTAAGAAGAAAAGAACTATGTGATATTGCTCAAGGAAAAGAAAAAGAAAGACTTGATAACAAAGAAAATGCTAAGAACAATATCAGTTTAGAAGTGGATAATCCGCAACTTCTAACACGCTTATGTCTTGTCAAGAGAAAGGGATAATCCACTCTTACTCAAGAAAAGACAAAGCTCTGATATTGTAAGTGTACTCTTGTCAATCTGTCAAGGACAAGAACTCAACGGAAGCAAATAAGTAAGTGAAAAACACTCTCAAAGAAATATAACAAAATAGAAACAAGGTAGTGTATATATTAAAAGAAACTGGAATGGCTATTGCCAAAAGACAAGACACTAGAGACTCTTGAAATCAAACTAGAAACAAGAAAGGAGTTGACAAGAGTGAAGAAGGCTTCACTCTTGTCTCTATTTATACTATCTACCTAAGAGCTAAGTGGCGACGTTCTATAGGACCTCCAACACGTATCCAATTTATAAAATACGTGTCCAAGTTGCAAGACACGTGTCGAACTTGCAAGACAAGTTTCCTATATGTTCGCCACGTATTTAGCTTGGTCTTTAAGCTACCAACATGTACGACATGTGGCTAACTTATTGACCAAGTTTCTAATCCAAAAGTCTACTATGGACACTTATAAAGTCAAAGCAGCGTCTATGAAGTTTCTAGGAAGTTTCTCTAAAGATATTATGGAATTAACCTATTTTTACCTTCTTTTATCTAGTTCTATCTGATCATATAGATAACTATGTATATGTCCATGACAATATAAGACTAAAACCTTAGTGCTTCTCTAGAACACCATATATATTACATGTGAGCCTTGGTGAGACTCAAACCCTTAATCCATAAGCAAGTTATTTTAGAGATAAAATATTTTTACTTAATTTTTAATTATTCACTTTTTTTCTTTAAACGTTGATAATTTACTCATAATAATTTGGATCTACATGTTTCTTATGTCATTAGAAAGATAATAAAAAAAATTATTTAAATTTTTTATTTTTTATTTTTTATTTTTATTTTTTATAAGATGAAAACACAATGAACAGACTATGATCTAGTTTTGGATTGTATAATTGTTTAATTCCAGTTATTTCACTTGTTTTTGTGGTTATTCTTCTTTTATTCTTGCTATTTGCTTCCTTCACTCCACACCACCAATTACAAGCAACTCTTAAGTGAGGCCATCTTATAATTTAAATTGAGGGGTGAAATTTATCTTCACAATATATATATATATATATATATATATATATATATATAATATTTTTTATTATTCTTATTGTAAGACAAAACTATCAAAAATATTTGAATATATCTTTTAAACAATTATCTAATCTTTTTTAAAATCTTTTTTAATCTTTTTTGGCCATAATTTTAACAATATTAATTTAATTTAAAAACATAAAGTATTTAGGATTGTTTTTATTTAAACTAAGTATTTTAAATTATTTATTTTTCTAATTCTAATTCTAATTATAATATATATTTAAAATATTTTAGAAGAATTAAGATTTAATTACTAATAAGTATTATCTACTTTAATAATTTAAAAGTTATGTTCAAATCTTCAAATAAAATAAGATTTGGGATTTCAAAACTAAATAAATGTAAGATATTTATTTATATTTTGTACTATTATAACTTTTAATATTATTAGAATTATCATAAACATCACATCTTATTTTAAATTAAATAATAATATTTTCTTATTTTAATAAAAATTAATTATTATTAAAATTATCTTTTAAAAAACTAGCTAATTAAAAATAAAAAAATAAAAAAATAAAAAAATAAAAAATTATGTTGGAAGTATGAAATTTGTATGAAATTAATATAAATTTAATTTTTAGTATTTAATGTGAATATTATATAATATAAATAATTTATTAATAATATATTTTATGATAATAGTCTATAGTAGTAGAATATCAAGTACATGAAAGTTGAATTGAATATTAATAAGTTGTATATATGTATATATATATATATATTTATTATATAAATATAAAATTATATTTATATAATAGTTTTTTTTAATAAAAAGTTCAATTGATAAATACACATCTTAATTGACAACAGGCAATTGAAGCTTTTTGTTGAAATCAACATAAATTACAATTTTATGATTTTTTTGATCTTGTAACACTTTTTTTAATAATTTGATAATAAAATTAATATAAAAAATAATAATTTTATCAGGTATTGAAAACATTATAGATGAAATTATTAATTTTTTGATAAGAATAATTTAACCAGGTTTAGGTTGAGTCAATATTTTTTCAAAATGCTACTCTTTTTATTTCTGAATCTTGTTGTGATATTTAAAATAGGTTTTGTAACCACTGGCACATAATGTTTTATTTCTTTATTTAAGGTTAATTACTTCATTGCAACAAAGCCTATTGATTTCAAAATAATTCAAAATGGTAGATCTATATTGTATAATCTCAAATGTGAATTCTACACATCATCAAGAATTTTGATATTGCATCATCACATGTACTTAGATTATATCTGTATCCAAATTTATTTTTATATTTATTTTATATTTAAAAAGTGTGAAAAAATTGAAAATTTTGATATAGAAAAAAAGTAATTAAATTTTTTTTCGTGTTTTCAATGTTAAATTCAGGACTTATAACTTGTTAATAGTGTTGCATTTTCTATCAACGCTATTCGATCAGAAGTTATTATGAATTAGTTTTATTTTTATTTTTTTTGAATTAAGAGATTTAATGCGTCAGCTGGACGTCACAATGTGCGTCCAGATAACGCCATTTGCAGAAGGGGCACACTGTCACCGTAGATGCAACAGCCACCCTCCGTCCATCCTGAGGCCCCTCCTGTCCGAGCTGACAGGACGTTGGTTCGGGGACGTGAGGCAGCGGGTACGATTGTGTGTGTGGTCCTCTGCAATAGCAGCGTTGCAACTTGACGGTAGTCGTCGCCATGGCCCTCTGATAACTCGCAACTGTGCAGGACAAAGCGCATGGGTCTAATATTCTGACATGAATTCGCAAGGGCTTCTGCTGAGGCGGTTGTCATTCGCTATGGGTGTTCCATCTGGCGGTTCCCTAGTCTGGAGTTCCGATTCTGTGCGGGTTGCCGAAGCCGTTGGAAGGATTGGCCTTGTATCCTGGAGTCGGCCGAGGTCCGTTCGAGGAACCCGCGGCGTACATGTGAGCTTCAGTAGGGAATTTGAGGTGAACGAAGGTGTTGCGGTAGTTTCTAGTGGGTATGGGAGAGAATACTTGCCGCCACGATTCAGGTAAGCACGAGGTGGTTTGTTTTTTGAAGAATTGATGCGGTAGTAGTGAGATATGTTTCAAAAAGCACGGCAGACCTTTCTTTCTTTCTTTCTTTCTTTCTTTTTTCTGTTTTTTTTTTTTTTTTTTTTTTTTTTTTTTTCGTTTGTTTGTTTGTGGGGAGTGAATTCAGTCACAATTTAATGTGAAGGCTGAAGCTGGTATCAGCAAGGAGTCTCGGAGGGGAGGTTGTTTCATGGGGTGTGCAAGGTGGCATGATTTGGCTAAGTGTGAGGCGAATCTTGATGCTTGTTCGATAATTATCTAATTACACATCACATTCACTTCAGTTCTTGGTAGGTTCTACATGTTCTTCTGGAACCCGACTGGATGTATGGTAGAATACGGGTAAAGTTTTGGGTTTTGTAAACTGGAGATGACGGAAACGGACGTTGAAGAACCAATGCGGATTATCTCCTCACAATCAAAAACTTGGTGTGCAGAGCAGTGTGGCTCCAATGATGGATTGGACGGACAACCATTATCGGACTCTCGCTCGCCTTATGTCTAAACATGCGTGGCTGTATACTGAGATGGTAGTCGCTGACACTATCATACACCAGCGAGACAATCTTGTAAGTTTTTGCCTTGTCCAGACGGTCATTTGAGCTACATGATTTACTAACTTCTTTGCTGAGGAGCAAGCATGAGTTGAAACCCCTTTACTATTTTATTTCATATGAGGTCTACTGTTCACATTTCATTGTTTGTCTGTGGGTATGTCAGGACAAATTTCTTAAGTTCAACGAAGTTCAGCATCCTATAGTGCTTCAGCTGGGTGGTAGCAATCCAGAGAAGCTATTAAAAGCATCTCAGCTTGCTAGTTTATATGAGTATGATGAAATAAACTTGAAGTAAGCATTCCACACTTTACATGACACTTTCTAGACACTATCTTTGGGAAAGGGGGGGTGTGTGTGTGTGTGTGTGTGTGTTGCCCAAATTGGTCTTCGTACTCGCGTTCTGCGGTTTCTAGAGGTGTATTTCAGTGAAGTTAGCGTTCGAGGATTGGGATCAATGTATCTCCGCATTGTTTCTGACGTCAAGTTTCACTCGTTTTTGGTTTTGCAGTTGTGGTTGCCCCAGTGAAAAAGTCGCTGGCCATGGTTGTTTTGGTGCGTCGCTTATGCTTGAGCCTGGGGTACGATGTTGACAACTTAGTATTTGATTGAAGACAATTCATAGAACTATTCGAATGAACTATCACATTGTGGTCACGATTCATAGCTAATTTCTGAAGTCATTGTAGGATTTTATGGTTATAGATCAGATGACTTAATGTATTTCATCTCGTTTTGAGGAGTCTTCATTCGGTTTGTGCTACTCGAATTTTGTGAGGGCATTTCTACTTCGAAATGTTCATTTGTTTCTAGATTTTTGAATTTTTTTTGATCTAGCTGAATTTGGAAATGTACAAGAAATTTGTAAAATTCATGCAATAACGATGTCTAAAAAGATACTATGCTGGGGATTTATCTCTGATTTTGCAGATGGTTTGTTGTTTCTGCAGCTTGTTGGTGAATGCATGGCAGCTATTGCAGAAGGTAGTCCGGGAACTCCTGTTACTGTCAAGTGTCGAATAGGAGTTGATGACTTCGACTCTTACGATTTACTTCGTAAGTATTTGGCGCATCCTGTACACGAAGTTAGAAATTTATAATGACATGACTGATTTGTGCAATAGAATTAGAAGTGGGAAGCGAGAAGTTTACCACGATTTTACGTTGCACGAGTTATTTCTTTGGATACAGATGCAATTCAGGATTAAATTGACAGCTGACTGGTGCTAGTATGTGGTGGATTCGTGTTCAGATAAGTTTGTCACGACCGTGTCATCTTCGTCACCAACACAGCACTTCGTTGTACACGCACGAAAAGCGATACTCAAAGGACTGAGTCCTGCTGCAAATCGAACTATACCTCCTCTAAAGTTAGTTTTATTTTATTATACAGTTTCCAGTGTCTTGTGGCTTCAAACTGGAACTCCATCATTTGGTTTAATGTGATATTTCTAACGTTTATTTTTATTTATATCATGAACCAGATATGAATACGTCTATGCCTTGATTCGAGACTTTCCAAACCTTAAGTTCACATTAAATGGCGGGGTAGTCAACACCCACCAGGTTAGCTATTTTAGCTTCTGTTGAAGGCAGCTTACATTGTATTGTAATGGTGAATTGAAGTGTAACACGTGCACATTACCGTGGGTTTAATGATTTTTGTCTTTTACACGAAGCTGTATGTAAATATATCATGCATGATCTGGTTAGCAGTGAATGAGGATTTTTTGTGTAAACAAGTCGTTGGGTGAATGTATTGGGCTTAACTGATCTTGTCAGATGCGTTGCAGGTGAAGGAAGCTTTGCACAAGGGAGTTTTTGGAGTTATGCTGGGGCGTGCAGCTTATAACTAGTATGTTTTTGATTCTCCCTCATATCATGTGTATACACAAATCTCACTGTAGCATTATGCTGAAGGAGCTCCTCTCCTTTCATGATTTTATTCTTTAAGAATAGTTTATTTGCTATGTGGATTGTGTGCACCGAAAAATATGTTAATTTTGCGTTGCAGTCCATGGGCAACTCTTGGCAACGTTGACAATAATGTTTATGGAGATTCAACACCTCGGTTGACTCGACGGCAGGTACGTTATTGGAGGTATAGAAGGTAATAGTCTTAAATTGAGTGAATAGAATTCTTTAACTATGTTAAGCCAAGAGCAGGAACTTAGATCTCACTAGTCTCTCCAAGGAGTTTTACTGAATTCAAATCACTAGACTCAAATTTGCTTCTTATATTTTCACTTCTTTTGAATGATTTTAGTCATTTTGAAGAAAAAATAGATTACATGTTGCCTCGTCATGCGGTCATTCTTAGACGTGAGCACTGTGAAGCTTACATCTGAACTAAGCATAAGAATAAGCTGTGTTCCCGTGCTTATTGAGGTTTTGCTGAATTTTGCTCAAAATCCAAATTCAAACTAACGGCTTTATGAAAGAAAGCTTAAAAGAAATCTTTGGATTATATCTTGAATCGACTGGTGGTTTTATCGACGTTGTAGATTTTGGAGAAGTACGTGGAATATGCTGATGCTGAGCTTCATAAGTATGGTCCGAAGAAGCCAAGTGTTAGGCATCTTGTTAAGGTAATTTTTTGCCTTCAAACTAGCAGATACGCACTCGAAAATTAAATTTTTGATTATATGTGAACATTCATGTGTCGTGGCGACTGATACAAATTGTGCATCTTTTGTTGAAATCAGCCCATATTAGGGATATTCCACGCGGAGTCAGGCGCTGGTGTATGGAGACGGGCTGTTGATGATTCCCTACGTAATACTGAGGTAAGCAGAGCTCACCTTGCATGTTGTTTGGCTCATATGATGAATGTATACATGCGGCAATAGTAAGCTCTAGAAGAAATATCTTCAAGATAGAATTGGTTAGATGTAAGGAAGTGACAGTCGCTTCTTCAGACTCGAAATGCTGCAATTAACTATTTTAGTTCACATTCTGTTTGAGGAATATTGAAACGTGAAGCTAGTAGACCGTGAATTTAGGTTGCAGATAATATAGTCGCTTCACCTGGTCGTAAGCATCCTGTGCAATTCAATTTTCTGATGTTGAAGTGTTCTCATGCTGATATTTGTTTACCTGATAAAAATTTACTGAGATATCTTTTCACATTCATGGCGTCATTCGCATGTTGATAGCAATTTACATTAAGAACTGAACTTGATACTGCCGAAGCAATATTCTTGGTCATAGTTTACTGAATTGTCATTTTTGAAGACCACTTACAGGTTGGCATGTGCATGTACATTTTTTTTGCAGACTGTGGGTGCCCTTTTGAAAGAAACACTATGTGTGTTACCAGATTTTGTGCTCGATTCTCCGCCTCCACTTGAAACCACGTCAATGTCGCTGCACGCTAACCTGACCCCCCTTCCACTGACTCCCTCGTTTGAATGTTTTCAAGGTCGGAAGCTTAGTTCCAGGAAGTTATTAGGCACGAAAGTATTGGTCAATGAACATGCATAGCAATGGCTGATAGCTGATCTGGATACGAGCATACATTGTAGTAGTAGAATTTAACTTGAATAGTCTTAGTTTACGATTTTCTTATTGTTTAGACAAGGTGTAGGGTTTTAGGATTTAGGGTTCTTTTGGGATATATAGATGTTCTTCAACATAGAAGAAGAGATCATCTTCAATCTTGGATATTGCTAGAACAATGTTTAACATCAAAAATAAATGGTTTGTAATTAAGATTGTATGAACTTAATCAAGAAACAGAGAATCTATAAGAAGAGATGTACTAGTTGTTTGAATATAAAATTTCTTGGGTTTTAAGAGTGTTGTTAGTTGTTGGTTGTATGCTATCTTCTTTTTTTTTTTAGTACAACTTATATTTGTCTTGATGAAGCATTTGACAATCTTTGTTGCTTTATGGCTTGATATATGATAAAGTCAAAATGGAATAGAAATATGTTCCAACGGACTTGATAACAATTTAAAATACAAGTTGACATAAAACTTTTTTAGGTTCTTGTAATCAATATATACAATCATTGGATATAAAGTTCTTTTAAGCATATGGTGCTATTCTTAAAAAAGATCTATAATAGCAAAAAATTCCTTATTGTAGATCTTATAATTGATCTTTGCGGTCAAAATTTTTTTGTAGAATTCAATTGGATGCAATCTTCTTTTTTATTTAAGGTGTGATAAAATTGCTTCCAATACAAAGTCTGAGGCATCAATTTCTATAAAAAAAATGGCTTGAAAAAATCTAGATGAATCAAAACATGAATTGTGGTGAATATTGTATTCAAGTATTCAAAAGCTTTTTTAACTTTGATATCTATTTGAGCTTATTCTTGCATATCTATTATATAAGCGGAGCGGCTATCTAAGAATAATTATTAATGAAGACCCTATAGAAGTTTGCAAATCTAAAAAACATTGGACGTCATTTACCAAATTTTGGACATCACGTTTGTGTTTTTTTTTTTCAAATACGTTTTAAAAATCTTTGTAGTCTTTTCCTTCAAATATTGGAGTTGTATGAACAACAAAAGAAATGTCATTTTAAGTTGCTCATATAAAAGCTCTAGCTCTAATAAAGATACACTTTATGGTTTTAAATCTATGAGATGTATGGTATTTTTTATTAGAATTAATAATAATAAATTATACTATTCGAAAGAATTTTATTTTACAGATTATCTAATCTATACAAGGATTACACCTTTTAAGCCAAAAAAGTCTTAAAATGATGGAGTTAAATGGAAATCTAATGATATTAAATATAACCTAATTACTATAATTCTTTGATATTACTTTTAATGGATTGGAATTGTATTGTGATTCGGCTACCATATGAAAATATTGTATGTATATATTTAATATATAATTTATTATATAAATAAATGAGAGGTATATTAGTAGATTTATATTAATTATAAGATGTGATTAGGTTTTTATTTTAAAAAGAATCTATTTAAAAAGGTTATTATTGAGGTTTATACAACCTTATTTTTTTTTTGATAGTAATTTTGAAATTGATTTTATATTGATAATAGCTTTTATATATCTTGAATCACCTTTGTCAGACATTGGTGATCCTTGAAATCTTATTTACTTCTTTTATTTGGTATTTAGAACACATATTATATAAATCTTATTAGAAAAAGGATTGGAAAGGAATTTTTAGTGTAAAAAGGAGTAGTTGGGCTATCCATGTAGATGAATGGAGATGGATGATAGAAGTCTCTATTCCTATTGGCCAAAAATCATGCCCAATGGGCTTTAAGGAGGCTGCTCGAGGGCTTATTGGGAATTAGGATATATTTTTCAAAAGCTTTGAACATCAAAGGCTAGAATCAGCAAGTTTAGATTTTTGGATATGGTTTTGGTGCAAATTTTGTGTGATTTGGATTTATTATGAAGGAGATATAGGCGCTCAAAGTTAAGGTATCAAAATTGTACCTACTGTCACTCTTTTGAACATAACTTGTGCATACAGAAAGCAATAGAGGATCGGCAACTAGGGTTGGAAAAAACTCTTTTTTGACTATACTTTTTGCATATGACTTGATAAAATCCAAGCAAGAATGAAGGAGATATTAGAAGTTTAAGTTAGTACTTGTATTCAAAGGGCAATAAGTGACCTTATTTAACTAGTGGTTATGTTTTGAACTATATCTTAAGCAATTTGAAAGTTTTTTGACTCAAAATTTTTAAGAATATATATATTTATGCCAAAATACTATATGCAAAAATTTTGTAGTATTAAGATTTTGGATTTGCGAGATATGAAGAAAATAATACTTGGATGTCTCCAAATTAGGGTTTTAAATACTTGATATGATTTTTAAGATACCAAATGATTAAAAATGAATCTATGATTGATTTTTTTTTGTAATATAATTTAAGATTATTACATATACTTTGAAAAAAAATTTATAAAAATTAAATGGCTAAATTAAGAGTTATTGAATTCTAAAGTTCAAAAAGAAATAAATCTTTGCATATGAAAAAACTATTGAAGGTTTTTGTTGCTATTTGAGCTTCATATACAAACCTACTTAAATACAAGAGGTTTTATCAATATGATTTTTCTTTTGTAATATTTTTGTGTTATTTTTTTTTTTATTAAAGACAAAATACTTAATACAATCTTATCAATAAATTGCAGATAAATTTTTTATAGCCATGTATGTAGTGTATTTCCAGATTGAAGTTCACAAAACCTTCTATAATATTTTAGACATTCCTAAGTTAGTAAAAGTTGATTAAGAAGCTTCATAGTTGGTGAAAGTAGCTTGAACAGCTTCATAGTTAATGGAAGGAGCTCGAGAAGCTTCCAAGTTGATAGAAGGAGCTTGAGCAGCTTCCAAGTTGATAGAAGGAATTCAAGAAGCTTCTTAATTTGATGGAAGCCGCTCAAGAAGCATCCTAAATATGAATATATATATGCAAATCAAGGTTGAAAAGTTCTTCAGTCTTGACAAAGCATTTCTTGGAATTCTAACTTACCTTTTTTAATATTATTTGTATATTTATTGAGCTAATTTAAGTTCTTATTAATTTCTTCTTGAAACCTTTTTTTCTAGTTTAAGTCTCTTATTTTATATTCTTGTGTACTTGACACTTTGTCAAGATTGACCTCATTTTAAATATTAGAATTTGATCCTTCTTATTAAAAAATAGATTATTGCTCTTCTTGAAGGTATACCAATATTTTAGAGGTTGTAGATTATTCTCCTCTAAATTGATATTTTTTTTATTATAATATTAGAATTTTATCCTTCTTGTCAAAGAGTGGATCACCTCTCTTTTTGAAGATCTTAAAGTATTTTAAAGGTTATAGATTACCTTCATCTAAACTAATATTGTCTTCTTATAAATTTATTTGTTCTTTTTTTTAAAATGATTGGAAGTCAAGACATTAGTATGATAAAATCTTCTAAACTCAAGTTAGATGCCATTATAAGTGTGGTTACTATGTTATTTGCTAAGATTGCAAAGATTGAAGGAATTATTGTAAAACTTCATAATGACATAACATTTGAAATACCACAACTTAAACTACACCTACCTCCAATTTTTGCACTAGAGGATGTAGTACTACCTATGCTACACCAAAGAAATCTATATGTTTAGCAATATAAGGAGCCTTAAGTTAGCCTTTTAAAAAAATATGATGATATGTGTTTAAAGTTCTGAAGATTTGTCAATCAAATTCAATTGATTGTCAAGGCCACGAACTAAAATAGATGTATAAATTTATAAAAACTATGTCAAAGAAAAATGACAAAATATAAAAAAGAAAATATGTATATACATTTAAGAAGAAATATGTATATACATATTTAAATATAGCCATTTAAGAAGAAACTGAAATGGCTATTATCAAAGATTAGAAAATATAAGAGACTCTTGAACTAGACTAAAAGCAAGAAAAGTATTGTCAAGAGTAAAAAAGGCTTCACTCTTGTCTCTATATATACTATCTATCTAAAAATTATATGGTAGGATTCTATATGACCTCCAATACGTGTCTAATTTGTAAGACACATGTCAAACTTGCAAGACAAGTTTCCTACATGTGTACCACGTACTTAGCTTATTTCACAAGCTACCAATATGTGTGATACATGGCTAACTTGTTGGCCAAGTTTCTAACCTACCAATCACTTATAAACATGTATAAAGATGATTTTATGTCTATAAAGCTTTTAGGAAGCTTCTGTATAAGATATTATCAAATTAACTTATTTTTGTTTACTTCTATCAATCTATATTAACTAAATAATTATTGGAATAAATCTTATGTCCATGACATTATTCCCCCTTCTAGGAATGAGTTCCACAAAAAGTGGTGATTACATATTGAAGAAGTCCAGGATACGTTGAATTGTATTTGCCACATACATTGATCTTTGTTCCCTTTGAAGGTAATTGATAGGTCTTTTCAGCCATTGATAGTATCACATATCAAGGTTAAAAGGCCACCTTGTTATTTAATCATTATTGAGGCCTTCATAAGTTTCTTCAAAGAAAACATTTGGAACACCATCAAGAGTAGTTCCTACTTCTAAAAATATCACCAAACATTAGAAGTCTCTTCCAAGGTCGTGATATCAAACTCGTATTTTGCCATCAATTCAAGGAAGAACATGTTGTTCTTGAAGATCTTCATCTCTATTCTGTCGTCTTGAAGGCTGTGATAGTCATAATGTCTCATCCGAGAAGTCAGCAAATAATGGCTTTTAAGCTGAATTCATTGGTTGTTGATTCTCCATCTCTTTAGCATAAACAAATTCAAGGAAATAACAAACAATGATATAAGATAGAATGAAACCTCTATTGAATCTGCTTTTCTTTATAGCAAAGATTTTCTTAATTTTTTATCTTAGTTTTGATGGATATTATTGATGAAATGTATTAAATTTTATTGATACATTTATTAGATTCCTAGATGGCTTCTATGTGTATTCATTAATATTGTACCTAAGCCAATGTACAAGATATTCTAGCCAATTTTGGTGCCGCCTTAAATCTAAAACATCTTCTATCTCAAATTCTTCATTATTGTCCACTTCTATAAAAGGCGATGGCATTTCTCTTTTGCCTTATATATCCACTATCTTGTATGGCTCAAATAGTAATATGTGGAATACAAAATGGATCTTCATAGATTTTGGTAGGTATAATCAATAAGCAATTGGATTGATTTGTTCACAAATCGAAAAAAGATGAATAGTCTTCATATTACGATGAAGTAACCATACCTTATTGCCCACATGGAATCAAGGTTGTTTCTTACAATAGATATATACATTGCTCTTTTATCGTTCTTGAGCTTCTTTTAATTGTGCCTCCAAAATTTGATTTATTCATTCCGTTTGTCCATCAATTTGAAGGTGGAAAGTTGAGGATAGTTTTATATCCACCTTCAATATTTTCAAAAGAGTCCTCCAAAATCTTGATATATATTGTATTCCTCTATCTGATATAATATCCCTTGATAATCCATAATAGCGATAGATATTTTCAAAGAAGAGTTTATTTTTTATTTTTTATACATAGGATTTTTAATCAATTAGATCAAATTCAACTTTATATCAAAATAGATCTAAAAATAATATATAATCTAACTTGTATAAAAAAATAATTTTATAGAAAAATATGATTTAATTTCAATATGGCCATTATAAATATAATTCTTTAAATTTTAATATATAATATATTTCATAAAATTTTAGATAATTTTATCATTTTTATTTCTTTAAATCTTATTTTATTCTAAAAAATAAAAAAGATTATAAATAAGAAGTATATCTCATACTACAAAATTCAAAGATATAAGTTCATATTTAAATATAAAAAAATATATATTCTATACAAATAAAAGTGGAATTATTTAAATATATCATTTTAAACTATTATCTATAAATAAATTTAATAGTTATATACTATCATAGACTAGACAATTCCTAAAATAATATAAAATATCTAATTTTTTAAAAATTTATTAAATATTATCAAATTTTTATTAAATTACTTTTTAAAATTTTAAAATTTTTTTATGCAATTCTAGTAAGAAGAAATAATAGAATAGAATAAAGATACAAAAATAACAAAAAAAATTATTTTATATCATTTAATTTTTTTTTTTTTATAAAAATAAATATATTAGATTTTATATAAGGTGTAATAGTATCACAAATAGATATATATATATATATATATATATAAGAAGAAATTAAAATACTCAGTAGCTAGTAATAGTAATAGTAGGAAATTAGGTGCATATGTCTCATATGGATTATAGCACCTTGAAGGTAGTTAGGAGGATAAGACTAATGTCTTGTGGCCCCTTTAGGACACCTTCTACACCATTTGTGAGCCTTGGTGAGGCTTTAATCCTTGACCACATAATCAAGTTAATCTTGAAGTAAATTCCAATCGCCTAATTATTTTATTTTTTTACTTCTTATCTTTAAATTACCATGAAATTTTCAATTAAAAATCAGAATGTTAACTAAAGATTTTATGGAATCAAATTGGAATGTTTTTGGCATATTCACAAGATATCAACCCCAAAGTACAATCCCATACTGAAAATAGAAGTTGAAGTGGGAGCATGGAGCAAGCAAACTAGGGCGGTGAGTGATCTGCAATCAGAGCTTGTAAGCTAGAGAAGGGAGGGAGAGAGAATCACAACAAAAGTGACCAACGAGGGTGATCATTGTGGACAACAATGATGCAAGGAAAACATCACAAAGAAGGAAACTAGCAGTATTAAAGGACAATCAAGTGAGCAAGTACATGATTGGAGTATAGAAAACAATTTTCCATGTATGGAGCAATAAAACATGCATATTCAGGGAATGCAAGTATGTTTTGTTATGTGTAAGTGGTATGAGTATAAGGATGTGAGTGAATAAAAGAGTTGGGTGTGCAGCGGCAGTATCACAACAAAGGTGGGTGGTGTGTTTTTGAAAAGACTTCAAACGCACAAGACATGGTGCGAAGCAAGATCAACGTGAAGTGAAAACTTCAAAAAGATAAGTGCGGGGTGGGTCAGGAGAAAGGATTCTAAAACCAACACGAACGAACAAGAAAGTGACCAGAGAGAAATCAAGTAAAGAAGTGGTAGAAGCAGAAAGTGCGATCAGTTTGTAAGCAGAAGCGTGGGGTTCAGCAAGAGATCGAGGCAACAAGACCCACAGTGTGTGCGACAGAATTGCGAAGGAATCCATAGTCGAATGGTGGAATTGACCAACAGTGCCGTGCGTGAAGGAATTGCAGCAGCAACTAGATCTAGCGAAGGAAGATCAAGAGTACTCAAACCTAACAAAGAAGGACCTAGAGGGTAATTTAAAACCAGAGTGCGTTCTAAAATTGACACAAGCGCACATGCTAGACCTTCCTGAATCACAAGCAATTCCAGCAACAACTTGCCCAGTTGTGACTTTGGGCCTCTCAAGATCGAACTCATTTGAACCAAAAGAGGTATTTGAACTTCAGTTGAGTGAGACAAGAAGAGAAAGGCGAAGCACGAAGGGTGAACAGCAAAGAAAAAAACCCATCTTGGAGCAATCAGCAGCGACAAGATGAGGTGAAAGCAAATTTTAAAAAAGCTTTTCAAAGGATCAGCACGAATTAAAATAGCGGCGTTGCAATTCAGAAGCAGTGCTAAGGCAGAAACAATTTGGTGGCCAAGATGAGTTGCAATCAAAGAGCAATGAGTTTCTCTTATAATGTGTGTGTGAAACTAGAAACAGTCAGATAGGGAATGCAAAGAAAAATTGAGAAGGCAAAGTGCAAAGAAGAAATAACAACCTTATGTGTATATGAAACACACGTGATAAAACCTTGTAATTTTGTTTTAATGTTTATAAATAAAATATTTTTAACACGTGCAAAAAAAAACTATAAGGTGGTGTTTATTGCATGAACATATCCTCAATCACTTGATTTTTCAAAATAAAATTACATTACTTATGGATCAAACTACAATTTATTTATTTATTTATTTATTTATTTTCTTGCTTAAAATATTATAAACTTCTCCAAAAAAATTCTAAGTTAAACATACAACCATCATATAAGTTTAAAATTTCTTTTTTCATACTACACGTGCTATAAATAACATCCTTTTTAAAATAAATACTTCCCATAAACACAAGAAACAATCAACACAAACCAAATCATACAAAGTGTGGGTTGTGCAAACGTTTGACATTGAAGGGCCAGATCTTGATTAAGCTACTCTGGTGCTCTTACATTCACAATATACACTTTTTTCAATTGTCGGTACATTTCTTATCTTCCTTTATCACCACCTTCATTGAACACTACTACAATTGTCACCTAAATTATGGAAGAGGGTGAAATTGAGTGCCAATTCAAACCCTAAAACCAATAGGCATGGTTGTGTATCTCAACCACATTGTGTGTCATTTCCTCTGGAGTCAAGATTTCAGTTGCAAGCATCCTTCCAATTTGGTTCATGATTTGGCTTTGCTGGACCATTTTGCTGAGGCCTAAAAGCTCTGTGTTCATATTAAACAACAGTTGCATGAGCTAGATGAGGGTGAAAAATCACATTTCTTTCAATGAGGTTGCTTTGTAGCCTTCTGTATGGTTGGTTAATAGCAATATTTGTGGGGGGTATTGTTTTTGTGATGGTCACCTTTGGCAAGGGCCAAATCACTGAGGCCAGAGCTGAGTTGCAATTGTTGTAAAAAGCATCTAACAAAGATCAAATGCTTTACTTAATGGGTCTCATAACTATACATCTGACCTCTTCCAAATTACAGGTACTGTGGTAGAGTCTAGTAAAGTGCACCATATTTTTTGTTTTACACATTCAATTTAAAATCAGCATGAACCTGAGAGAGAGGAAAACAAAAAAACAAAAAAAAAAACAAATCAAATCAAAATTGAAGGAATTGTGTGCATTTGGACGGTCTATAGTGATGCATGCCAATTTTATTCAAAAAACATTTATCCAGACAAAACCTGAAAATTAATTAAACACAAGAAGCAACTTACGCAAATACATCAAAAGAAAAACATGCATACAAGCGAAAAAAAAAAAAAAAAAAAAAAAAAAAAAACGAACTCTATTTAAGGCTTTTTTGGAAGATAAAAATTAGGATTATGATAAAAAAATCCAGTCCTCAAAAGGCTGAAAGATGCAAACATTCAATAAAACATCATGCTATATCACAATTCAATCATTGATACACATATAAGTCTACCAAATACATCAATAAAACAACATTTAGATTTTCTAACTCTATTTATTTTATCTGAGATTTAATTAAAAAATGCACCACCCTTTATGTTAAAGTTAGAAATTTTATCAGTGCAATTAAAATCAGAGTATGTTGGTCTAAATCTATTAGATATTTCTCTAAAAATCAGATTAAAACTTTCCAATAAAAATAGGAAGATAAATTACATAATATTACTACAATTCATTAAAATATTTTGTTATAAAATTTTACCATCATAGATTCTAAAACCAATTTATTTTATTTTTGTTTTATGCAAGTTGTAATCTTGAAACAATGAAGTGATAAATAATATTATGTTAAATTATATATATATATATATATATATATAGGATATTATTAATGCCACCACAATCCACCATTCATTTGAGATATTTCTTTAGTTTTTTTATTCCAATCAAAAAATATGTTCAATCAAATAGTTTAAAAGGTATTGAACAAAGGTGGTGTGAGGTTGTGGTGATAGTAACAAAAACTTTGGTAGTATTAGCAATATCCTATATATATATATATATATATATATAATTATTATTAAATATTAGAAATTAAAAATTCAACTAAATTATAAAAAAAATTATACTAATATGAAATAAATTAGCAAAAAACTAAACATTCAATATAACTTTAATATAATAACAATTTTAATGTAATTTCACATTGATAAGTAGAGGTTTTATTGATTATTATTGATAAATATTTATAAATCAAAGATATTAATAATTTTGCATAAAATATAGATAAACATGTTTAAAAAATACTTCCATAGGATATACATATTTTTATTTATTTATTTATTTAAATTTTTATTTATCAATTAAAAATATGTATATATATTTGTTAAATATAAAAATGGTAGTTTATAAAAAATGAAAATGTAAAAAGGATTTTGATGTGAGCATATGTTCTAACTTTTTGGAAAAGTTTAAAGTCACATGGCATTGCAAAGCAAAGATTTGTTTTAACATGCATATAATAGACATATAAAATAATCTTGAATTAACAATGAATGTTGTAAGCCTACACATTTAAAAACTTGGTCTAAGAAATAAGAAAAATAATCATTTATTACTTGACAGATACTTTAGATCTTAGTGTGTGTCTTTGTAGCATGTAATACATATTTGTTGTGCATATTAGATTGATGATTTAGATAAAATAATATCAAAAATAGATTTTATATTTTTTTTATTGAAATAGAATCTATTTGTAGAATTGCAAAAAACCAATTAAGTCACTTTGTGTTCAACTACAAAAGTAAAGCCTATACATAAATATAAATATATTTATATGATTATAAGAAATTCATTAAAAATATTTTACTTTTATGATTTAAAATAAGTATATTTATTTATTTATTTATTTATAAAAATACAAATAAATTTAAAAAAAAGCAACAACAACAAGTATTGTGTGTAATAACCAAATGTCTATGGTATTTGCAAAGTGTTCTAAACACCACTTGAGTACTAAATATAATGATATGCAATGATGTTTTGTTTGAAATAAAATAAAATGTAGTAATATTTATGTGATATTGGGCAATAAAATTTCCAATAGTAGATGTATTTAAATGCCTATAATCTCAATTTGTGAATTAATAAAACAAAAATTTTGAAGATTAAAGAAGTTGTTGAAATTTATTAAAATTACTTTTGAAAGCATCATAGAAGGACAAAGCTATATCTCCAGCTAATTTAAAATCCAATTTGCATATATGTATATGTATATATAATGAAGAATTGATATTGTACAAAATTGAAAAATTTAGGGCATGTTAAGGTGACAAATGGATTGCATTGTAAGCTAAATCTCACAATGGCTAACAACTGTAGTAATTAAAACTATATGTGTTGCCAAGATAGTTAACCACAATGTACTTATGAAAAACTATTAATAATTAACTAAAGAGCAAAGTTGGACAATATCATATTTTTGCCAGGAATTGTTGCCCATGTGACCAATTGTGATTTTTTTTCATCCATCTTCCAAGATTCCTCCTTCCATGGCCCTCCACATTTATTATGCTCCAGTTGCACAATCCACCAACTTATTCACCAATCACGATAGATTCATTCTAGAAATATGATTTGCTGTCGTATATTCCACAAGACAAAGATGCAAAGCCGCCCGCACAAAGCAGGGCAGGCGAGAAGGAAAAATGATTGGGGCGCAGTATTTTCTGAGATTCTGCCAGTCTGTGCCAAACCTTCTGCACTGTGGGTTTCCTTTTCCCACCCTCCCTGCCCTTTTTTGCTAACATTACACGTTACATCATCTCGCTCACCCCATTGCTCAACTTGCCCAAATCCGCGTATCCCACAAAAACGAACCAAAAGCACACCATCCTCGCTTTCACCTTGGCATCATGTTGTGACAAAACATTTCATTCTTATATTCAGTAAAACCCTCTTTTCACTAAAAAGCTACCAAAAATTGTGAATCTCAAAGACAATATGCGTACACTATAATGTAAAGTGCACACATCCACATTGGATACATTACCTGGTTTTGTCGAGCCCATTTGTGGACATTTTCATGTTGGAATGATAACATTGGAGCGTCCTTTTTACTTGGAATGTTGTGGAACATGCTGCTTCGATAAGGCGTTGATAAGTGGGTCTAGAAGGAGGAGTCGTTCTTTTTGAGGCATTCGAAACAACAGCAACAGAAAACCAAGAGTGACTTCCCAAAGCGAAGCAGAGCCGTGGCATCCCCTTCCCGAGGCAGAGAGGCCCACGATCCCCGTGGCAAATTTGACCAGGAAAAAAAAAACAACTGTCTAATCTCGGCGCTTCCTCTTCTTCTCTCGGCACGCTTCGTGGCTGCATCGCCACCACCACCCACGACGGATTCGCGCTTATACACACACACGCTGCACAATTTTTGTTTTCCCTCAGCAGCTAGTGGCAGCGATCATCGCGAGAGCCAAGCAGGAGGAGCGCCCCAGAGCTCATCAGACAACATCGGAGATCTGCACGCCTTGGCTGTGAATCGAGTCCGTTTCGATCAGTTCGGTTTTGCTTGAGGCCGCCGGTGACATAATTTGCGACTCCCCCCATGGCGTTGCAGGTCAGGGCCAACCTGCATCTCTCGCCTTGGAATCTCCGCCTCCGCCATCAACCGCAGCAGCAAGGCCCTGTGAACTCCAGGTTTGTTGCGTCTCAAGCTCGCCTGAATGGAGCCGTGGATCGGAGCGAGTTGAAGAGCTCCGTGACGAGGAGCTCCTTGTTTCGGCTGGATGGGGGGAAGAGTGGGGGATCACAGTTTTCCGTGTTTGATGTGAAGGATGGGGTGTCGAGGAGCAAGGTTGGGGAGAGGGTACTACAGGGGTTGGGGAGGAAGGTGTTGAGGGTTAAGAAGGTGGGTTCGGCAAGAGTGAGTGCAAATGTGACTGCTTCCACCGATGGGAAGGTTCCAGCCCCGGCGAAGAAAGCGTGGGAGGGAGTGCAGCCCGTACCGTTCGTGTTGTCTGTTGGGGTAGGGCTTGCGTTGCGGTATCTTGTGAAGAAGCCCGAGGCTGTGACAATGCAAGCGTGGCAGCTGCTATCGATCTTCGCTTCAACGATTGCGGGGCTGGTGTTGTCTCCTCTCCCAGTGGGAGCATGGGCGTTTCTGGGATTGACAGTGGCGGTGGTGACAAAAACCCTGACATTCGCTGCTGCATTTGGTGCATTCACGAACGACGTCATCTGGCTCATTGTGATTTCGTTTTTTTTCGCGAGAGGGTTTGTGAAGACGGGTCTTGGTGACCGCGTTGCGACTTATTTTGTGAAGTGGTTGGGGAAGAGCACCCTGGGCCTGTCTTATGGTCTTACATTGAGTGAGACTCTGCTGGCACCCGCCATGCCCAGCACCACGGCTCGAGCAGGAGGCGTATTCTTGCCAATTATTGGATCGCTATCGCTCTCCTCAGGCAGTAAGCCTAAAGATTCTTCTTCCAGCAAGTTGGGAGCATACCTTGTGATGACGCAGTTTCAGGTAATTATCAGAATTGTTCGCTGATCTTTGTTCCAGTTCTTCGTTCACGACACCTCTCCTGTAGAATTTTATATACTTAGAAGCTATGCGAACGAGGCGATGGTGCTATAAATATTCATCCCCAGCTTCTTTGATGATGTAAATTATTGCACTTCAATTGAGCGTGCCCGAGGGAGAGTCATGAATTATCTTGAGTGCCTTCAGATTCGAGCATTGGAATCCGTTCTTAGCGAGGAATTGGCCTTAGTATTGCTGTTGTTGTAGCCACGTAGGAGGCATGAGGGGTTGAATTTGTTGATTGAAGTTCGTACTCTGATCTCTGCTACTTCGAATTCGAAGTCATGATGGTTCTGTGGTGATAGTCATTTTCTGAATCTTATGATGTCAATTGTTGTAACATCTTTATGTCCATTATTTGGATCATCAGGCAGCTGGAAACTCGAGTGCCTTGTTTTTGACCGCTGCGGCTCAGAATCTTCTCTGCCTGAAACTGGCGCAAGGGCTTGGAGTGGTGATTGCAAACCCATGGGTATCATGGTTAAAAGCGGCGATTGTGCCAGCATTTATAGCTCTTGTCACTACCCCTCTTATCCTTTACAAGCTCTACCCCCCAGAAATCAAGGATACTCCAGAGGCTCCTACTGCTGCTGAAAAGAAACTGAAGGCATTGGGACCTATCACTCAGAATGAGTGGTCTATGGTGGCAACGATGCTGCTCGCTATCACTCTTTGGGTCTTTGGGTACATTGTCACCACTAATCGCTTCCGTTTCTTCCCTGTCTATTATATCTTGTTATATTCTGTGTTTTCCTTTCCTGCAAATTGAAATTAAAAAAACTCATCTGATATTTGATGTCGGATCGCAGGGAGACAGTCGGTATTGCCAGTGTGGTTGCTGCCATGTTGGGGCTCTGCATCCTCCTATTGACTGGAGTTTTGAACTGGGATGACTGCCTCAGCGAGAAGTCTGCCTGGGATACATTGACGTGGTTTGCGGTTCTTGTTGGAATGGCCGGAAACTTATCCAACCTAGGTCTTGTGAAATGGATGTCTGATTCCGTTGCTGGTGCTCTGGCCTCTTTTTCCCTGAGCTGGCCAGCAGCTTTCGTGGTACTCCAAGCCACATATTTTCTCTCTCACTATCTATTTGCCAGCCAAACTGGACACGTAGGTGCTCTCTACTCGGCTTTCCTTGCAATGCATATCGCCTCAGGAGTTCCCTCGTCTTTGGCTGCCTTAGCACTTGCTTTCAACACCAACCTTTTTGGAGGCCTTACACATTATAGCAGTGGCCAAGCTGCAGTGTACTTTGGCTGTAAGTACTTGCTATTGTCCTCTTTACTTTCTGTGATTCAGTTCAGCTCATGTTGCAAATGCTCGCAGCAGTTTCTGCATTATATCAGCAGCGATTGCATTTACCACTTTCCTAATAGCTGTGCCGCATACGGAGGAAAACTTGTTATTAGGTGATTAGTGTGCAGGTACTGATTGTTCGATCGTCTGTGTTCTTGACAGCTGGTTTTGTGGAGCTGAAGGATGTCTTCAAGTATGGAGCAATTATGGCTGTGTGGAACATCTTGGTTTGGTCTGTGGCTGGATCTTTGTGGTGGAAGGCAATCGGCTTATATTAGATCATTCTATATATTGTTTTTTGACTGACGTCACTATACGTGATCAAGTCTTCGATGGCAATCACATTCTTGCTAACTAATCCAACTATAGTTGACCACTTGTGTCAACTATGTATACTAAGAGCTCCATCAAATTTTGTAGAAGTGAACTAATTTTGACCAAAAGCAGCATTAAAGAGCATGACCTAATTGAGAGGTGAGTTGAGTGTGTAGAATTTTCATTTTAGGCATCATTTCACGTTGGTCTGAACTCTGATTTGGGAGAATGTTAGAAACTGCACCCATTAGAAACGATTAGACAGTCCACCCGGCCCCTGGCAACAACAGATTCACATAATTATGTGATTCCTGTAGAAGAATTATTTCTTCTTGTCAGACGTAGGTTCTTCAGGCCCACACCTAGTGTCTTCACTCCAAAATAACTCTCCGCCTGCTGGGCCCCAGGCTGTTTCCCAGTGCTTTCCGGTGCAATCAGCATGGTTGAATACTAATTGACTGCATTGCATTGAAGCTGTGGCTCTGGCTTTCTGCTTGGAACTGTCATCTTTAAGAGGAAACAGCAGCGGCCTCAAAAACTTCTGTTCTTCCAGGGACAATGCATTACATCTCAGCAGCTCTAGTCATACCCAATCTGCAATCAAAGATGATACTTCGCGCACGAATCAGTGACTCAAGAGATCTTAGCTATTGAGAATGATAACCTGTTCACCTCAATCATCCTTGGAGAAGTCGTTGGAGCAAATCGCTCGATAACGACACCATCTTTGCCGATGACAAACTTGGCGAAGTTCCACTTGATGTTATCTCGATAGAACCCTCTAATTCCACCTCTTGTAGCTTTCAAATACTTGAATAATTCATGCTGGTTGGGCCCATTCACTTCAATCTACCCAAGCATTTCAAAGGTCCGTGTGACGCTTGAATAATGATGGACATTTCCAGAAACTTAGTGTGCAACTGTTCGGAGCACTCTAGAGAGACTTACCTTGGCGAAGAGAGGAAACGTTCCGTTGTACGTTTTCTTAACAAACTCTTTGATCTGCACATTTGTTCCGGGTTCTGTATCTGCGAACTGATTACACGGAAATGCCAAGACCTCAAGCCCTTCAAGCCAGCACCAAAGGGGACCAACAAAACCACACAGGTTAGCACATCCAGCACAGATCGAAGTATCCTCTGCTTCTGTGAATGTCAGTCAGAATAGAAAGCCTTAGAGAAGGGGAAATACCATCTTTTTTATACTTGTCATAAATCTCCTGTAATTCGGTATAATTCCTGTCAGTGAGCCCGCTGTAGCCAAAAGACACTAGTATGCACTCTCAGCTGAGTTCAAAGGTTTTGAATGAACGTTTTACATCAATTTCCAGCTGCCTTGGATCTCCAAAAGTAACCGTAAAATGGATTCATAGAATAACTACTTCAGGAACCAAAATATGAAGACTTAATCAGCATGTTCCAGGTATTGCGTTACGCGAATTACTCACTTTTGTTCTCAAATCTAAGAAAAGGAAGTGGATACATTACCAATAAGAAGCGACATTCAAGAGAACTATAATCTTGTTAGCGTACTTGCTCAGTTTCGTATCCACTCCTTCAATGTCCTGTTTTATCAGTCATTGTTCCCAAGATTAGGATCAAGATTTACTGAAACATCTCATTGATGTGTGCTGGGATTTACATAAAGAGGCTCGGAATCCAATCCCACTGATGTGGCCAGAAGTGATCACCCAGCTTGGTTTTTACAACCCAAAAGGTCCCATTCGAAGTAACAAATTACTGAGAGATAGAATCGCAGACCTTCACTGTAAATTCAAAGATGCTCTTCTGAGGCACCAAATGTGCCTCCGATGCAAACATTGTTACATAATACACTGAAAGGCTACAAAACCAAGTCGCCTGGGCACAATGCTTTAGCTATTATTCTCATTACTTCGAAGCCACCGTTCGTAGTGAAAATCTGCCGAGTTACGAAAGGGCGCCTTTACTTAATGTAACTGACAACGGCCACGACGCCGAAGCGGCACCTCGTAAACCAAGTTGTGCTCTACACGGCATGAACGAGTTCACGAGTCATTTAGTTTTGACCTCAAAGCTTCATTGCAAAGCGAGACCTGATCTCCTCCCGCGCGTCATTCAGCCTGTGGGTTCATTCAAACTTGTGCTACAACGAGGCCCTGCAGCGAGCAAGGTTTTTCTGTGACGGGGATGTTAAATGAGCGTGTATTAATTGCGATGTACCACAAAAATGAAGAGATACTTCAGGTTCTTTACAGTGTATATAAAAGCTCAAGAGAATAATGTGCCCAAATATTTAATTCCGGAAGTAATGAGCCGCTGCGATAGTTGTTGATTGCGCAGTGTCAACTTTCGTGAGCATCATTAAGTGCCATGTTCAAAAAAAATCGCTGTAATAAATATAACCCTAGAGGAATTGTTATGAAGACTGCAGACAATTAGGGAAGGTCGGCTTTGTCAACTCAGAGCAAATAGCATGCGTCATTTTGATGTGCCTGGACCCAGGTCCTCACAGACCGAGCAAAATCACCTACTGATCACAAGTCGTTTGGCAAAATCACAAGCATGAAATAAGTATTCATTGTAAACCTTTATACGCCGTCAAGTCAATTCTCAGGTGCATCACATGTAACTGATATCAGAAAGGTAACAGAACATGAGTCAACGATTGTATGACCCAAAATCTTACACTCAATGTGAGGACTGTAATCAACAAGCACTAACTCGAGCAAGGCAATCTGCCAAAGAAATGCTCAAGGACCACCATTAATGTCGTTGCCGAGCCAAGATCGCAGAGAGTGCTGACCTACCACGCTCCGTCTTCGCACAGGACCCATACTTTGGGCTATCTCGGTGTGAAGAGATGGTCTGTAAGCAGAAACAGGCTGAGGTGGTCTTCGAAGACTATAAGGTTGTGTGTTTCTTCGTCGAGTGTTCAATGACCTTGTCGTCGGTCTAAATTCTTGAGTTGAGTCAGGATTATAAGCTGTGGAAGGCCCAGAAAGGAACTGATTCCAAGCCAATCTCATGGAGTCTCTGCAGGTTGAAAACTCATTGGTGAAAAGAACAGACTAAACCAATTTTCCTACAATGGCCATGCTACGTTTGTTATGTAAATAAGCTTAATCCTTCGACTGGACAAGTTTCAAACTTGAAAATCATCTTGTTACAAATAACCAATAACCCCGCAGAAAATAAGTTTCTATCTAAAAATCCAAAAGTATTCCAATATCCCGCATGAAATAATAATAATAATAATAATAATAATAATCATAACAAGAGAAGCGTAGTCAAACCTGTGATGCCCATGAGCGCATCCAGGACAAAACCACGGTGGTGGAGCCGGAGGATCCAGACAAAATGCGTGAACTGCTCGATCTCCGCAAGTTCCACATCTCATCAATAGAGATTCAGAGTCACCACTCCCGCAATGAATACAGACAGCGTCCTGCATAGAAGTCAACCAAATATATGAGATGAGGATAATCAATATGTATCTGAAGACCTCATGCCAATATACATAATAGGAACGATTGCCTCACAATGCAGGCTGTGCTTTGACCATCCGTCAACCAACAAGACATTCAAAACAGTAGGATTCGACAGCTGGGGATGCAACTAGTCACCATGGCCTACTTTTAATGCAGCGAAGGGAAGGAACAAGAGAAACGACTCCTCATCGAAACTAGAAAAACTAGCCGTTACGTCATATCATTAACGATACTTACAAGCACGACTGTCCGCGAGGTTCTTGTCGACAATCCTTTCTCTCTGTTGCCAACAACCACCACAGTTTCCTCAAGTTCTCCCAACGAACTCAATTCTTGTTTTGTGATAAAGTCGCATGGTGCTTTACAAAGAGGACAACTTGGTCCTTTCACCTGCAAGCTCAATTAATAAGTGACAGCTAAAAGTTGTTTCAGGCAAAACAAAAGAACATATTCTACAGGAACCTACCACCTAAGACAGAGATTGTGTGGTTATTTATCGTACAATACTACAAACTTGAAAAACAGAAGGTTAAGAGCAATCGTACCGCTTGTACAGTCCAGGTAAATATACATTTGTAACAAAATACATGTCCACACTGCAATAGTCCTTCACACGAAGACTTCGCTTCCACTAAGCAAATGGCACACGCAACTTCTCTATCTCGTTGCGAGGATTGTGAGTTCTGCGAGCTTTTGCCTTTGTAATCGTCATTAATACCCTCTGTAGTTTGAAGGCCAGCAGCATGGGAGCTCGGCAAAGTAATCTCCCTCATGTCCTCGTCATCATCAGCTAGATTTATAACAGTGACATCTCTCTGAGCTCCACTAGAAGGTTGAGCTTTGTCATTCCCCCTCGGTTTTTTACGTATAGAGCTAAAAGCTTCACGATCCTGATCACCACCGCTCCTGAGTAATACCGAACTCTCCGACTTTCTGCGCCTTGAGTCATGCCCCTGCTCTTGACCGGTATCGTGGCATAATATTGCATTAGCTGATTTTCTGCGCCTCGTTCTGTAGCCCTGCTCCAAAGCATCACTACATTCACCATAACCTCTCCGATACGATCCTCCAGCTCTTCCGGAACATTCAGGGGCTGATGACTCCTCTCTGCTCAAGTTATCTTGCTCGGTAATAAGAGGGCAAATCCGAACTTCCAGACCAGAGCGTTTAATCAACCTCCGTGACTTTCGGCTCCCAGTAGGTGCAGTTTCTACGTTAGAAGGCCCAGCCTGTTCTATGCCCGGGGAATTCCTTTCGTGAGACGTCGAACAGATGGCTTGTTGTCCTCCGTGTCTCGTATTTATCTGACACCACATGGTCACACTCAATCAGCACCCAAACACATATAACACCCAAAAATATAAGAATTCGATGCCAGAGATAGGATGTGGCACCTCTAAATCAATCGTATCCGAGAAAAAGGTTGCATTATCATGGAGACGGTCGGCAGCACCGCTGTGCTGTTCATCCCGTTCCGACATGACAAGTGTGGGAGTTTCTTTCCACTTCAGTGGCCCCACATCTTCCCCACTGCACATCAAATCGGCACTTACTAAATTAATGAGGAAGACCCATCTGTGTATGTATCATATATAATGTCGGAACATCACACGAAATAAGGACTGATATGTTCCGACTGGTGACAAGGAGAGCAATTTCGGTATTGCTGATCACGCCTCAGAAGTAACCAGGTTTAAAGTTATTTTTTAAAATTAAAATTAAAAAAGGAAACTTCACATCGTGCCTGTTCTCTAGGGAAACTATCAGACAGTGAGCACATCTGAAAATTCAACCTGCGGACAGCTCATACCTGCGAAGCTTATATAGATCTTCTGGAAGCCTTCTGCCTGCTCGCAGACAATCCTCGAACCATTGGTGATTAATTACCACTTTGTGCAATTTCATCGCACGATCAAACTTTTTACCGTAAAAGTTCCAGCACACCTACAGGTCGTTGACAAATGGAGATATTACTAAAAATTAGTATATCACTCCAATAACGTGCATTCTCTAAGCAGATAAGCATGTTCATCATAAGCAATAATCAAGTCATTTGGCGAAAAAAAGAGAACTACCAGATGTGTGTTGGCCTTGGAAAAAATTCCTGTATAAGCAGCTCCAGTTTTGTTGATCAGTTTAACAAGATTTTGTCGATCAAGACCTTCATAACCACTTAAAGATGCAATTACTTGATCCATACCCTCCACAGGCCCATCCGACCATGATTCATCTTCTGCATCACCGGTCACTACAGGTTCACCTTCTTCAGCGTTAACCCTGTCTGCCGTTTCTAAGTGTTCCTCAACATCCATTCTTACAGGTACTTCATTCCTGCTCTCAATGAATGGAAATCCGGACAAGCTACGGCTGTGACCTTCGCCTGAGATTAGATTTATAAGTCTAGTAGAACAATCTGCAATGGTGACGGAAGTCGAGCCTTCCGACTGTTCAGGTCGAAGTAATTCGTCTTCATGAGACCGATCATTTATAGTTTCATTCGACATTATTAAATTGCAGTCCTCTATGTGTGTCTGATCAATTATTTCCCTAGGTGCAGATGCTTCACGGGGCAAGTCCCCATTCTCTTCAGATACATGAGTTATGTCCTTGGAAAATGAATAAGTCTGACTGAATTTACAATCTTCCCGTATGTCATAGGAAGGTCTGCAACCTTCATCACCATCAATGGACAACTTCAAGTCTTCCACAACTTCATTAACAGCCTTGACGGTGTTGTTAATCGAAACCTCTTCTGTGCGGTTCTCTGAAGAAGCTCGAGGATATTCATTCGGGAAACTACTATCCTCAAGTTCAGCTGCTTCCTCTCTTCTCTGCGGCGAAATGCGTAGAAGAGGTTGCCGCAAATCAAAACGTGAATCACCTCCAAGCAGTGTACAATCATAGACATCCAGAGCTAGAGAGTCAGAATCATCTTCGTCATTTTGTAAGATACCCTTTTTGGACTTCTCGAAAGGACGACAATTTACTTTTGCATTACCCGAGGGCTTGGGAGCAGCGAGGAATTCCTGTGATCTAGCCACTTCTGGACCATGTAAACTAGACACTGCCCCAGAAGGAATCGCACACATGTCTGAGCCGTCTTTCAACGATAATTTCTCTGGACTACTAGTACCGCAACCCTGAGATGAACCTTTCCGCTGTCGCAAATTTTCACCCATTTCCTGCTCGTCAGCAACATGGTATCCAATAAGGTCCTTTTCCTTGTCTTTCACACGTGTTTCTACAGCTTGTTGCAGGGGTAAATGCATAGAGTCCGATAAAGTTGGAACATTATCATAATGATTGATGTCAACCGTGAGCAAACACTCCAGGGCAGCAAAGTAGAACTGATCACCATCAGCGAGCTGTACAGCTTCACCTTTACGAAGCTGAAATAGCTCAGTGGCCGGTGTAGCCTGTACCAGTCAGATTACTATGTCAAAAACACAACTACCATGCCAAACTTCACCATCATCTCTACATCACAATTGCAGCTTAAAAGTACAATGAATAATGATTCCATGAGTTTCCGCGGACGAGATGTCGGCAAATATGCCGGCCCATCAAAGCCTAAGACAAGAAAACTGTCTACACTTTCGTGACGCTTTGAAGGCATAATTCAAGATTTCTATTCAAAACAGCAGAGGCAAGCTGTATGACAACGCCCTGGACATACAAATAACGCCTCTGCAATTACACATAATTTTTGAATAAATTTATGACTAATTGAAAATTGTCACAACCAAAATTAACTATTCTCCGCACTCATACAACAAGTTCACGCACCTCCGTGCCGAAGAAATTTTTTGAGTGGCAAACGACGAAGAGTACCGGATTACATCCATGGCACTCAAGATACAACCCCGTCTCTGTGAATTCAAAACAAGCCTGACGCCTGCTGCAGAGGAGTTGAGCCCTCAAAGACACATCAAAGTCTCCGCGCCCGATCCATGTTACGCCTCCTTTTAATTCCTGCTCGAGTTCAAAATCATCCATGATTCAAATAATGGATCCAAAATACAGCAGAAGAATTTGTAATCCTAGGAGAAAAGTTGCAACAAGGGTCAAGTATAACAATTGTCTCCAACAACGCTAGCTTCTCAAATGCACGCCACACTTACCAGAGGGGGGCGTCCTCCAGGAGGTTTTAAAAAGGCCGAGCACGCACGCGGAGTCAAACATCCGCACATGGAGAACCGTGAAACAATTCGGCTAGAACAATCACACTGTCACAAAGCTAATGCTCCACTCTCACACCTACCACTGCCCAAACATCGTCACCAACGCCTTGTATCCGTGGCGTTACAACCGTGGAAACAACGAATAAAAATAGAAACTTAAAGAAAAAAAATTCTAACCAATTCTAGAAAAGCAAAAACCCTTGTCCAACAGTCGCTCAATATTTGCACAAACTGCCCTTGTCAACGACCACTTGAGTTCCCATCCGCGATGCAGTAAACCAAAGTCAGAAAGAGCAAACCCTAGCCCCGACCTCCCAACAGATAGCCGCTCACTCCGATAATAGAACGTCTCTCAGATCCACAGCTTCTATCGCAGCTACAGCAGCACATATTCTACTAACTCAAATTCAAGTCGAGGGCAACCATTCCAATACCTGCGGCACGCAACTACTACAGCAACAACAACAACAACAACAACGGAGCGTGCAATCCACTGCAAAACTTGAGGTTCTTGTGTGCAAACCTAATTAAGGCAGTGCACCAAGTCTTTACAGACATGCAATTTCAAAAATCCTGAGGCTCCGAAGCGAATTACGAGCGGCGGTGAGGGAGTTGCAAAGCATTTCTAAAGGCGATGCGAGATCGACAGATGCAGGGATTCAAATGCAGTCCTTGGTTACGGTGGCCCCTCCTCCGGCAGACAACTCCTCCCCTTTTAGCTTTTGGATGAAAATAGCTGAGGTGTTAACGGAATATCTATCATCCACTGACGCTCGTCTCGCTTTTCATCTTTCCTTTTATATTTCTATCTATCTATTTATTTATTTATTTATTAAAATTTTGGATTCCAATTTGTAGCTTCGGAACCATGATTTTTATTAACAGAACCATGATTTTATGACATGATAATGAAAAAAATTTAGAATTGAAAGTGTATGGCAGTGGTCTTGTAAAATTTTGATAAATTGAGTGATGGATCTCAAATTTGAAGGCGTTTACAATTAGAATTTTATTAGGAAAATAAAAGATTAAAAAATGACTTTCAGACTGTACTGAAAAATCATATGTCACTTTTTCCTTCTAAAGCTTGGAAGCCATCATATCAAATTTATTTTAATTATAGAAGTGTTCAAGTTAGATAAATATAATTAAAATATGTTTTCATGGTCTAAATGTTTAGTGAATTTGCATTTTTGTTTCTCTTTTTCAGTGTACCTAGGCGAAATATATGTTACAAAAATATTTGTGCCTGGGTTTTTTTAGAATTTTGGTTTTAAAAAAAAAGAAAAAAAAAATCACAACATCTTTAATATTTAAAAACAAAAAAAACAAAAAAACAAAAAAAAAGAATGGTATTTTATATTTAAATTAAGTTGAAACTCAAAAAACAAAATCAAAAAACAAAAACAAAAACACTGAGTATTTCCTTTGAATCTTAACTATTTCTGAGAAAATATTTTTTAACATTTTTTAAATTCAATTGAAGTTTTAAAATTGTGATTAATATATCTATTTCAAATTTTAATCCAACTTAAATCAAATTTTTGCAATAATAAAAACCTTATTTATTTATTTATTTATTTTCTTTTTCTTTTTTGTAATAAATATAATACATGCATGAATGATTTTATTAAGTTATATTCATGTTAGATACTTTACGAGGATTTTCACCTTTATTAACAGTTTTAACGTAAAAAGAAAAACAAAACAACTCTTTTTGCATTTTTTGAAAATATGATTAGGATTAGAAGTATTGATAATTGCAGTGAAAATTTTAAAAATAACCATGTTTTTATAACTTTCTTTCATTGACTTGTGTCTCAAACAATAGAATTTAAATAGCACCAATTTTTTTCAATTTATGTTGTAGCATTTGGAAATGTCATAAATGTTTTGCTCAAATGTCTACTATTTCAATTTTACATCTGATGTATATTTTCTTTTCTTTTTAAGTCATTGATGTCTTGCAATTTCTTACTTCATTATTTTTGCAGTTGGCTTTTTAGTATACAATTTTAATTGCAAAATATTACTTAAAAATGCTGTGTGGTTCTATATTTCTAATAAAATAATAATGTATAGTAACTGTTTCATTTGCAAGCATGCAAAATAAACAACATGTATATATACACATACACACACATAAAAGAAATCATGATTTCATTAACCAAAAAAATTATATAAAACCTAATAACTTTGCAATACTATTTTGCAAATTTTATGAGTTATTATTAATGCACACAAGAAATTGACAATCAAGTAGCATTATATGAAAAATGATTGGTTTTTCTCTATGTTTAAGAATTGCAACCACCATCACAATATTATCATAGAAAATAATCAATTTTATTGTTGTACTTAAATTATTCTGTAAAATAAACGAACATGTCTATGCCTGGTTTTTGGGTATTTAAAAAAAAAAATTAAATTAAAAAACATACATAAACACATATACAATAATATGTATATATATAATTTGATAATTTACACATGAATACTGAAAATGGATTTTTAAAAGTTTCTAAATAGATTTATTTTGGAAAATAAATATAAAAATGTCACTTCATTATTATCCTATATATATATATATATATATAACTCTTTTTAGTGCTTTTACATATCCATCAAATCAAAATATCTTAAATTTTTGTTAAAGAATCTGGTTTGCATAGAGAATAAATTACTAACTAAGATATACATTTTTGTACTCATTTAATAATATATCAATGCCAAGTTGAAATTATTTCAATTTCATGTTTAGTGTTATGATTTTTCAGTTTTTATTTTAAATATTTCCTTGTAGTATATCCAATAAGAAATTAATTTATAACCATCTATAGAAAGTACATGTTATGTATAGATGATTTTAGAGAGCTTGACAAAATAAGTAATCAAACCAAAGTTTGCATGGATAGAATCCATAATATAATATTTATTTTAAAAAAATACAATACTGTGTTGTTGAAAATAAATAACTATTAGAGATATCATTTTTTATCTTTTGAATCTAGAATACATCATCTAAATATTTCATATTTTGTTTATACATATATATATAATTATTTTTTAAAAACTTTAACGGTTATTTAATAATATATTTTGAATTCATGCAAGAATTGAATCAGCTCATACAAAAATGACTAAAAATATCAACGTCATTTTTTAGCAAATGCTATAAGTAGAGACAAGGTCACTAATCGAATTAACTTTTATGTTGTGTGAATGTAAGCAACTTTCTTAGATGTTGATTATGAACCTCCTTGCATTTTGATGTATCTGTTTGTTTATTTGTTTATTTATTATTATTATTTACACAAAATATATTTTTCTTTTACAGCTTTATTTCCTTTGAACAATTTCTTTGATTATTGCGTTAAGTTGTATACATATACAGTATTTTTCATGTAAATATAATCATATGTTTTGAATATTCAATTTATATCCTTGATTTTATAAAGACATTCATTTTTTTCCTATCATTTTTGAAAACTGTGTTAACAATTTTTGTTTTAATTGAATTGGGTTCCAAGTTATAACCCAATGAAAGACATTAAATTTTATTCATGACTATATATTCAAGATTGCACAAAAAATAAAACATTCAGTAATTAAACAAACCATGTTACATACAAAGAAGTAAAACTTCAAATACTCAATCCTCACCAACGATTAGCCAACATCACAAAAGAGTTAAGAAAGTCTTTTCAAGTCAAAAAGACATACTTAATTAAACAATTATTCTAGAGGATTAAAACTTCGTAACCATACATCATCCCAAGTTATTACTTTAACAAGGTTTATTATGAGGGTTTTGATGAGAAATAGAAGATCGAGATTTTGAAACCGAGGCAAGCACCACCTACATGGAGAGGCGATCGTGGGTTCGAATCCCGTAAAGACGAATATACTGCACATCCATTCACCGACCTAGATACTTCTAGGTTTTCCGGGTATCTCCTTTCCCCGTCAGCCATTTTCAAACCCAATCTCTCCCATCGTTCTTTTCGCTTAAACCCTAACATCCCCTCCTCGAGTGGGTCGACGCAGAGCTCAGCTTGTTAATTTCCGATCTGCTGGAGGAAATCGTTGCGTCGTTGCAGCGGACATTGTCCGGCATCGTTGCTTTGCGGTCACTGGCCGTGGCTGTGCCGTTTTCGAAGTAGAGGTTAAATTCAGGGTGTGACAGTTGAGCGGGGTTTATATATTGAGGTGCTTCGTGCTTGTTTTATTGTGGAGGTGAGTTCGATGTAAGAGGAGTTTGGTTTTGAGGGAGTTAGGGAATTGGTTTGGGGTAATTCGAGGACTGTGAGGATTTTAGAGTAGTGGAGATGCCGCTGGCACAGAGAGCAGGCGATAGTAGCGAGGCGCGGTATTGTGGGGTAGAGGTAGGGTTTAGCGATGATATCCAGAATACGTTGGCATTTGCCCTGGGTGGGCAATTTGATTTCATTGTAGCGCCTTTGACGGATCCTGAGTACCGGCCTAGCAAAGGTAAGGAGGGGCCTCCCCCATTCTCAGGGTCGGATTTGGTGCTTAGCCCGTCGCAATGGAGCAGTCATGTGGTGGGCAAGATGAGTGCGTGGATTGACCTTGACTCGCCCGATGCTCTTGCTCGCCATGATGCTGAGCTGACTTTAAAGCAAGAGCTTAGTTGGGCTCAGCATCTTTCTCTGCAGGCGTGTTTATTGCCGACCCCGCGGCCTCTTGAGTGTGCAGATTATACACGCTGTGTAAACCAGTTGCTTCAGGGATTCACCAATTTGCAGATCTGGTTACGGATTCCGCTCATCGCTCCAGAGCTTCAAGCTGTTGAAGGCACTGCCGAAGAGGATGCTGTGTTCTTGAAACGAGAGCCGGTTTCTGGAAAGCCTCTCAACGATTCTTGGGAATGGTGGAACATGTTTCGGTCGCTGTGTGAGTACCATAGCCAGCTTTCGGTTGTGTTGGACATTACGGGCTCTTTGCCTTCCCCGGCTTCCTTGAAGCGGTGGATAGGGGAGCCTCTGAGAGCTGCCATCATTCATACAAGTGCTTTCTTAACTAACAAAAAGGGATACCCTTGTCTTTCTAAGAGACATCAAAATTTCATCAGCACTCTCTTCAATCACAACGTTCAGATTATCGTATCTGGAGAGTCGATGCACCACGTGGATAGCCTAGACCCAACCATAGCCAGCAGTGAGAACAGTGCTAATGGCTCTGAGGATGGGACTTACCCGAGGCATCACTTGAGACCTTACTTAGAATATATTGCATACATGTATCGGCACATGGATCCCCTTACAGAGCAGGAGAGGTTTGAAATAGGGTACCGAGATTTCCTGCAAGCGCCTTTACAACCTCTTATGGATAATTTGGAGTCTCAAACGTACGAAACCTTTGAGAAGGATGCTACCAAATACAACCAGTATCAAAAGGCAGTTTATGCTGCGCTTGTGGATCGTGTGACAGACGATGAGACGACGGTTGTACTCATGGTTGTGGGTGCTGGACGGGGGCCATTAGTGCGGGCATCATTGCAAGCCGCCGAAGATGCTGGGTGCAGTTTGAAAGTTTATGCAGTTGAGAAGAATCCAAATGCGGTGGTTACTCTTCATAGTTTGATCAAGATTGAGGGTTGGGAAGATCTAGTGACTGTTGTTTCATGTGATATGCGGGAATGGAATGCCCCGGAGAAGGCTGACATACTTGTAAGTGAGCTTCTAGGGTCGTTTGGGGACAATGAGCTTTCACCTGAATGTCTAGATGGAGCTCAAAGGTTTTTGAAACAAGATGGTATTTCCATACCATCATCATACACCAGCTACATAGGTCCTATCACTGCGTCGAAACTGTACAACGACGTGAAATCATATAATGATCTCGCCCATTTTGAGACAGCATATGTAGTGAAACTGCACAGCGTGTCAAGGTTGGCTCCCCCTCAAGAAGTGTTTACTTTTGAACATCCTAAGTTCACTGGGGATAAGATCGATAATCGACGATACAAAAAGCTGTTGTTTCAGCTGCCAGAAGACACAGGCAGTGCCCTGGTGCATGGTTTTGGAGGCTATTTTGATGCCGTGCTATATAAAGATGTTCACCTTGGGATTGAGCCATCTACTGCTACACCCAATATGTTCAGTTGGTTTGCTATATTTTTTCCTCTTCGAAGGCCTGTTTACATACCTGCAGGATCAGCTTTAGAACTTCACTTTTGGCGTTGTGTAGCACCCAGCAAAGTTTGGTATGAATGGGCAGTCTCTTCACCAGATGTTTCACCCATTCACAATGCTAATGGTCGCTCATATTGGGTGGGTTTGTAAGACAAAAAGTTTGAGCAAATTCTTTGCCATTTGTTATCGAATTTTCTGGGTCTTTTATTCGCAAAGACCCCGGTTTCCAATGTATATGTGGCTTTTTAGGTAGTCAGAGATCTACAACTTGGTGCAGCTCCATTTGACTGCCTCAGAAACGTCAGTGTTAATGTCTTGAAAGCTTTTCTGTACTCGAATAGTGTCAAAGTTTAGTGCTTTTTGTAACTCTGGCTACAGATGGTAAATTAGGATTTTTATGTTTCACACGAGCATGAGCATTTTCTCACTTTGCTGGGAGGCAATACAAACGGAAATTTAGCCCCCACTTATGCCAGTCATTTATTTCAAGATTTTTACTCTTCGTAAATCGAGTGCAGCTACTTCACGCATGTATTGACTGTTGATATTGATATCAACTGTTGCTGCTTTTGTGTTTAGGTTTTGCAAATGCAGCCAAGTACAGAAACGGTTGTGTTTTTACAGTGAGCATTGGACTTTTTGGTTTAGACCTTCAGGTTAGTAAGATCTGTGATTGCAGCAAGTAGCTTAAACTCATCATCATTGGTAGGTCATTCCTCCTTATGCCTACTCTCTGCTTACAAGCTGCAACCTCAAATGCTTGCTGTTTACAGGCATTTTAAGGGAAGTATTTATGGAGTTGAATTTAAATTGCAAGGACTTTGCTAGGAGTCGAGCAAAGATTCTATGCTTTTGAATTGGTCAAATTGGTCATCTATTTGCACATTTCTTGCACATCTATGCAAGAGTGGGGGTTCCATGGGAGAATTTCCACCAAATATTGTTGTCTTCACTTTGTTTGATTTTGCATTTATTTTTCTTTCATCTGGCATATTTAAATTTGCTATGCATTTAGTTCAAGTTAACATGAGAGATGATACTCAAAGTTTCCTTTATTTATTAATTTAGATATATATATATATATATATATATATAATTTCATAACAAAAAGTAAACAATATTGTACATCTATTTCTCTTAAACATTGTCATTGGATCATCAATTTTTTGATGCATTTGTTGTTGTTAAAATCTTTAAATTTGTCAAAACTATCTAAAATTTTAATTATAATAGTTGAAAGACAAGAAATGAGACTTTTATTATAGGTTTATTATTTTTTATTTTTTAAATAATCATATTTAAAAATACTACATTGACGTTTTTATGTAAATAAAGAAAGCTTTTTTTAATTAAAAAATCAGACATTGATGTGGTCATACATATATTATTATACTCAAAACATTTCAATGCACAGTAAATTTTGTAGCCAAGTTGAGTCTAGAATATAATTTTCTAAATAATCTTTTAAATCTCTATTATAAGTATTGTTCCTATCCACCTTTGCTTCTACAAACTCAATTATAGACAACATAGTGTAAAGTCAAATTGATAAAAAAAAAATAACAACATCAAACATAAAATCAAATCAATTTACTAAAAATGTATTTTTTTTTTTTAATATTAATCTTAAGATATCAATTTAAAATCTATAATTTTTAAAATTACAAATGATATATCTTTAATCAAGAGCCTAAATATATAGTCAAAAAATTAATTATTTTTTTTAAAAACTTTAAATTATAAATATTTGATTTTTAATTTTTTTATTATACCAATTAATTAAAGACAAGGTGGTAAATTTTGGAATAAATAGATTTTTGGTGTTTATGATTAAGTTCTATAAGTATTATAAGATAGAAGTTTTTAAAGAATATCCTCCTTTTATTTGTTGTATGGACAACTCCTCCATGCCATGCACCCCCACATATACATCCTCACAAAAAATAACTAGTTTTGATTTTAAATGAGATTTATTTAGTTATTATTTTTAATCATTGATGAATAATAACAATAACAAAAAATAATCTTCTTATTATGTTTTTATTAATTTTTATCAATTTGACAAATATTTGCAAGGACAAAAGTTTGAAGGCTCAGATAATATGGAGCCATAGAATACAAGTGGATAAGGGTGTATCAAATTTTGGTATTAAAGTAATAAATATAACAAGAATCATGATTTTTATAAGACACATGATTGCAAATTCTAGTTTTTACCAATATGGTTGTATTTAGATGCAATACAATGTCAAATGCAATATACAAAGGTATTTCTTTTAGAAACAAAGCCACACTATATTTATTATATATATATATATATATATATATATTAGATTTCTTTTATTTTACTTTTAATAGTTTTTAGACATATTGATTTTTTTAATCCTCTTAAAATATCATATGTTAGAATACTAAAGTAAATTTTGACTTTTTACAAAAAAATTCTTGTAATATAAATAATTTTAAGTGTTTTTTATGATTAAAACTTAAAAAAATTTAAAAATATATTAATATAAATAATATGTGTATTAATTATTTAATTATTAATTTAAAATTAAATTTAAAAAATACTATATTTCAAATGTTACAAGAAATTTTGGACATAAACAAGACTAATTCATTGTAAGATGTAACACCAAAAAAATCTCCAAAAAATATTTATTATAACTAATAATATTGTCTAATTATAGAATTTATAAAAATACATCTTCTTCAAAAAAATTTATTAATATATAATTGTGATAAACTATTAAGATATAATCTATTTTTATGAAATAAAAAAATAAAAAAATCTTTAAAAATATTTTGTAATAGACCATAGAAGTCTTATATATATATATATATATATATATATATATATATGATTATTCAATTTTTATAGAAAAATATTATTTTATTTTATTTTTATATTGATAATTTCTCTCATTATTCAAGTATAATTTTGAACTTGTGGTTATTAAGTACTTAACAATTATTTGGTAAAAATTTCAAAACATTTTATGTAAGAATATCAAATTGGTATAGAAGGTGTAGATGGAACAAAAAATTATAATATTTTTTGTAACAAACACATTTTTTTATTTTTTATTTTAATTTCTAATTTTAAATAATAATAATTAAAGGAGCTAAGTTTTGTGGTGACTTTTAACCAATTGCTAACAATAAACATTGTAATTTTTTTTTTCTTTTAAATTATATTTCTTTAAAAATAAAAATATCATATAATTTTATTTTTTGTATACAATTTTTTTCCTACATAGAACTTTAAATTCTTAGCTACACACAAAAGAATTCAGATAATTTTTCATATTACACAATATATTTCTATTATGTTATAAAAAAATCAATACTTGCATGTACACACATAGATTTTGATTTACAAAACTATGAAAGTTTGCTCAAAATTAATAGAAAATGGACAATGATGGTTTGATTAATCCATTGAATTTCAAAAGTAATAAAATATTTTTTCAAAATTGGATCTATCAAAAAGGATGTTTATATTTATAAACACTAAGAATATTTTGTCAGGATGATTTATGCAAATTCAATCACATAATGAATTTTGTGAACAACAATTTTTACATGTTGTCCAAAACTGAAACAATTTTATACATAAGTTGTTTTGGAAACAATACTTTCAAAAATCTCCTCACTCAACGATGTAAAATTTAAATCAACAAAATAAACAGAGAGTATTACACGATGTGAACGAAGTAATCAAAAGTTTGACAGACTTTCACGATTCGACTGGTCTAGCGATTGAATCCGGCCACTGCTATCACTCTCGCGTCTGCAAGTATTTTCCGTGCATGTATTATCTTTCCTGGGGACGTGCATTGCAGCCTCCAGATTGAGCATATCTGGATATTCTCCGCTGCTTTCTTCCTGCAGACACAAGAGCATCAGATTCTTGACATGCTGCTACAACAGGATTAAAAAAAAAAAAAAAAAAAAAATGGAAACATCAAAATAAGACAGGTGCCGAATCCCATCTTAGACTTGCAGGGTGTGGATGGACGGCAATCGGAGGTATCTACTGGGACTAAATCCGAAGACTATTGCTGTCGAGGGTGTTGTTGGTGCCTGCGAGAGAGACACTGAGACTGAGAGTGTTAGAAAGCATGATCGATTACGTAAGAAGAAAATGAAGCCTTCCTGCATGTTGCGGAATCAGGAGCTGGACTAAGCGAGGGGCAACTTAGGAAGTTTTTCCTGGTCGAAGAACTCGGAAGAATCATGCGTGGTGACGAATATTCCAGAGTTGGATGGTTGAACAGTTAACTAGATTTCTCATTTGAGAGTAAGGATGTGTAACTGGTTCTAGGTGACCAGAATATGTAGGTGGCTCTCGGAGTTGGCGAACACCGAGACCAGGCAACTTGGCAAAGGTGAGATTTTTGGTTTGATTTTTGCAGATTAATGCGTTGTTTCTCGAGCGTGAGGAAATGAGCACCGTTAGTGTGCGTCACCGTGTTGATCAGCACCCCACTCGGGAATGACCTCATTCAGTTTCGATAAATAGCATCGAGCAGACATGCCTCCTGCACCCGCGTCGGAGCATTCACAAAATTAGGGGGGCGTTATACTTATCATAGGTTGTTGGATAAAGACGTGGGGCCCCATGGTCCACGTGGAAACTAGCGCTGTAACTCCATCTTTGTACGAAATGCATGCTCCAATAATGCGCAACACCGGTCGAAAAATAGGAAGTCTGTCGAAGCCTCGTCTCGCCATTGCAGGCGCCCTTTCATTGAGTTTATTTTAATAGTGGTTCTGATTCGAATGAGGTGGAGTGCAAAGGCAGGCTTCCCCGGAACATTCTCTTGTTCAAAACGTGCTGATTAGATGCGCCGAAACTCGCTGTTTCGCCGAATTACCTCAACCGGGGTACAATTTTCGACGTGACGTGTAGATTGACATCCCTCTCATCCTCCTGGTGGGACTTGATTCCCATCCATGGTTTTGAGGGCTGTGCATGAACCAGTTTAGCTTGTCGGGTGCGAATGGTTCTTCCGAGATGGCACACGCAGGTTGCTTGCACCGAGAACGGCGCTCTGGGTCTTTGAATACAGCACACACCTCACACACCCCCGCTGTGGTTCAGGAGAATCAAGTTCTTGCAACACTATTGAAAGGAAAACAGAAAAGTAAAAAATTATTATAATAAATATTACACCGATATTACATCGCTACCTGCAAGTGCTCTCTGACGTTCACGCGAAAAGCCATCACCCAGAGACTGCGTGGATCCTGTGAGGCCATCGACATGTGTCACGTCGTATGCTCGGCTGCGGTTCCGGAGGTGGAAGGACTCGGATCTCAGGGGTTCAGGGTTCTTAGAGTTGGAGCTGCCCACTCATACATGAACCAGGATTGCAACACTCCCATGTGTCGGAGAGGCTTGCAAGGTCCATCTTCCCTGGACCTGGTTCTCGTGGGGTTCAGGTCATGACAATGCCAGCAAATACTGCACCACATGATCAGTAACTTAACAGATCAGTGAGCACAACCATGAGAGTGCTAAACTGGCTAAACTTGGATCTTGCTGCTGCTGCTGCTGCTTCTGGTGCTGTTGCTGATCCGTGCTGGTGCCATGAGTATGTGTTCTTTTTCTGTGTGATGCTAAAAATATGGCATTCCAGGCGTGGCTGGGCGGCATCAGCCAGATCCTCCCCCGTTGTGCTGAAAGCATGCTTCATGCTGTGCTTCGCCACTCTGGGTTCCCTGTGTCTTAGCTGTGCCTCTATTTTACTCCCCTGCTTGTGTTGTTGGCTCTTGAGTGAGGCTTCTACACCGTTGCCACTGCTTTGGTTTCTCTGGAAGCATCAGCAAAGGGCAGAGATTCAAGACAAGGAAGTGCAGGAACACGAAGAAGAGCCAGGAAGGTAGAGCTCGTCTTGAACCTTAGTATTACACCGATATTGCATTCTGTTTGGCATTGCAACATTTAAATAAAGTAAGTTAGTTAATGGTGCTACCTTAACATATTGTAGGTAAAGTGCATGGTCCTATGTTATCACATGTATTTTGGTTTTGATGTTTTCTTATTAAATTTAAATAAAACAAGCAAGCAAGACAAGTAGAAGAATGGATGGGAAAGATTGTAATCAGGGAAATTTATACAAAAATTGGATAACTCAAAATCTAATGTCAAAGTATTAAAAATAAGGTAAAAGTATTACAAATAGACTTTCCCTCAAGTTATTAAAAACTTCACATATATATAAATATGAAATCATATAATATGCTAATGGGATTTGAAGTCTTCAAAAACTTGTGAAATACAATATCCTATGTTATCTTGATAAAATATTGGTGTAGATTTAGGATATATATATATATATATATATATATATCCTAAATTAACAACAAGATATAACATTCTATTCAATGATGTGGTACAACTTTATTGTATTAAAATATTTGAATGTTGAAGCTAGTTAATTATATACCTACATAATAAAAATAGTTTTGGTAAAAATGTAAAGAAAAATTAAGCTCTTACCATCTTTTATTAGTTCCTCATGATACTTCAGATACAAATAACTTTTAATTCTAATAACAAAAATTTAAAATGATATAAACACCTTAGTCAAATCCAAATTCAGTAAATCAAAATAATTATAAAATATAACTATTGATTAATTTCACATTAACTATATGTATATGTGTATATATATATATATATATATATATAATCATTCCAAAACATATCATCCAAAACATACAAAATTAGGAATATACATGTATTTAGTAGTGGGTTATTTTTATTTTTATTTTTGAAAGATTATTACTTCATCAGGATCTTTTTATTAAAAAAAAAAAAAAAAACACCCACGAAAATATTGACACATTAAAAAAACCAAATTCTTAAAGAAATTGTGCTGTTTACTTTTAATATTCTTTATTTTAAAAAGTCAAAGAAATATTTTGTAGAATCTTTATTTATTGGCTTTTATTATCTGTGCTTTATACGTTTCAAATAAATGTATGCTAATAATGTGTAATTGAGATAAAAAAAAATATTTTCCAAACTTGTCAATGAAAATTTTGTGTTCAATTCATACTTTTGTATGTGTAACTAAATATTCATCAATATTAGTGAAGAATTAAGTTGTAATCATTGCCAATTTGGATAACCTATAATAAATTGTAATAAATATTAAGTTCAAATAAGATTATACAATGAAACAAATTTTAATTGGAAAAAAGGATTCAAGTTATACATAAATATTTAGAAAAAAATTCAAATAATTTTTTTGACTACTAATTAGTTTTTCATAAAAATTTCAAACTTCATCAATTTATAATATTTATTTTTTTTCATTTAAAATTAAACGATAAAAATAAAAAAATTAATGCACACACATTAAAGCCTTTGAGGTTGTCTTGCAGTTAATGAAATTTAATGTTCACATGCTAAGTGAAGTTCTATTACTATATATATATATATATATATAAAGGATTTTGATATACATAGTTTGATTCAAATTTATCTGGTATTATAATTTATTTTATTAATAGAATATGATATCAGATGTGATTGAGATTCAAATCTTTAATTTTTTATAAAATTAAAATACTACACAAAATTAAAATACCAATATATAGACAAAAATTACATATTTATAAAAAAAAATTAAAATTTGAATAATTATAGTGATAAAAGAATTGAGATATGACTATATAGTTTTTTAGTTAAACTCAAAACATAAGTTGTTTTGTTTTATAACAAATGTCATAAAAATACAACAAAAGACTAAAAATATTTTGTAATCTTTTAGATACTTGGACCAATTTTTGTAGATGTTTAGTGAATTTAGAAAATTTTAAAACTTTCTATGAAATTCTAAAACCTTCCATAGTCTTTTAGGAGTTCCTACATTCTTTTACAACTATTTTGAACTTTCTATAGTCTTCTATAAACTTGCTTGAAAAATCTCTAGACTTCTAAAATATTCTATAGTTTTTTAAAAAAATATACAAAAATATTCTATAAAATCTAATTTCTAAAATATATATATATATATATATATATATATATAGATAAGAGTAAGATGAGAAGTATTACAATATTGCTAATATAAGTTTAAAAGCTATCAAATTATTGCCTTATCTCTTTTTTAATATTAAGCTATTTTCTAATTAAGTACCTTGTTTGTATTTTAAAATTTAAGATCTTAGTCTTTAATTTTAGAATCTCCAACAATTTGAAAAGAAATTTTATTTTTATTTTTATTTTTTAGATTTCAAATATTCTTTAAAAAAAAAATTATTCTAGTTCTTTGATTTGGAAAATTATTTATCTTTGAAATAACATCTTGTTTTACAAAATTTTCGTATTATGAGAGAATTTTATCCTTTCTTTAAAAAAATATTATTTGCTCTAAGAGATTGCAAGTTACCTCTTCTAAGAATACATTGTTGCAAGAGTGTAAATTACCTCTCTTTTAAATATTCTAGATACTTTTAGAAGATTTTTTTTAAAATTAATAATTTAAATAATTTTTTTATTTATTTATGTAAAACCATCTTTAATTTGCTATAGAAAATACATTCAAATTAGTTGCTATAAATCCAGACAACCAAGAATTAATATTAAAAACAGATTACATAATACCCAATTTGGTAGTACTTGATTACAAAACCTTGTAGATATTTTAAAGTTGCAAAAAAAATTGAATAATTATAGTGGATAAGTGAAATTATTGTGATATTTGTATTATTTAAGCTATTTTAATAAATTCATCTAAATAAGATTTGTAGGCACTATTAAAAATGGCATTGAATTGATTTGCACAACTTGAAGAAAAAAATTCAAAGTTCTTAGAAATTTTTAATTATTTATAATAGAATATGATAAATAATTTATAGAAAGTAATAAAAAAAATTAAAAATAATATAAAATATTTATTATTATTATTATTATTATTATTATTTATAAATTCTTATTATAACCTATCAAAAACTAAATTAAATGTTATTTGTAAACTCAATTCTAAGTTTGGCTTAGAGAAAGTTCATTATAAACCATAAAATTATGATGTTTCAATTAATTAAATTTATTTATCAAAAGTTAGTACCAAATAGTATTAATAATACCAAAAAAATAAGGTTAAAAATATTCTTCTTATAATTTTATTTCAACCCTTTTATATTATTATTATAATTTTTAAAATAATTAAAAAAAATTACTTGTATATTTTACATATTAATGTATACTTTATTATAAATAGTATAAAAAATTATTTATTTATCTATTTATATATCTAGTATTCACATTAATTTTAAGGTAAGATGCAGGACCTTAACATATTCTAGACAATAATTTAGATTATAACATGTACTACTTTACAGGTTTTAAAATCTAACTTTAATTGTCAAGCTTCCACCTAGCAAAATGCACTTTGAATCTGAATGAAAATAACCCAAATTCCATTTTAGAACACATGCAACTTTTGACGGAGTGATTGATTCTTCTGTACATTGTGGATGAGGAGGGTGTGGGACCACACATGAAGGAGAGCACTTTTTCATCCCGTATTCATCCGGATCAAAATGGACCCGAAGACCGTGCCTCCCAGGCGGGTGTGGGTGATCGTGGCATTGAGGTTAGAGTCTGCTCAGAAGGAAGGGGGGGGGGGGGGTCTCGGGCACTCCACAATGCACTTGAGCTCACAATCATCAGCACCGCTGCAGTGATGAAGCCGAAGAAAATCCAGTGGGAATCAGGATGTGATCCTGCACTGCGGCCGACTCAAAGCTCAATTACTCCTGCAATAGAAGAAAAAAGCGAAAGAAGAACATCGCTGTGATGACCTGACTGTCTATTAATAGCGTCAACTTGCCATGCTCCGGGTCGTCTTCCTCGTCCTCTTCACTGCTTTCCTTATCACACAAAGCGTAAAACCTGATGGAGGATGCAATCAGGTAAGAAAGATGAGACTAGTCCATCATTACCCTTACTATCATTATCGATACCACCAAGTTTCGAGTTATTTGTACGCGTGTGTGCTCATTAAGAGACGCTTCACATGTCAACATGGGGTCCAGAATACAATACTCGATATCATGCCCCTTTTTTCTTATGGAGGATAACAGAACCACCAAAAATAAAAAAGAAAGATCCATGAGCTTTGCAGTTTGTTAGACTTCTTACATCTAGATATGATCAGGAGGGATATTATTTCCTTTTCTTCCTTTGCTTTGCTCGGAAATACGCAGTGTGGTCTGCTGTGATAAGACGATGAAGGAGGGCTAATTTCCTTTTTTCCGCCACTGCAAGCGGGTACCGAGAGTGGCACAGAACGGCTCCGTTCCGAAGCCCGCTCTGACACCCGCTCGCTATTCCTAAACTGGTTGGTGGGGGCGGTCCATACGAAAGACGGCACTAGGGGGCTGTGATGGGAGGAAGGATGCGACGCAAGACCAGATCACGCCCTCGTTGTAGACCATAGGCATGGCCACGCACAAGTGGCACTGTTGCGGCAGCCTGCTTTAAACAAGTAGTAGGCGTGGTAAGATTCGGCGTGGAGACGTCATAAATGCCGCTCCCCATACTAGTGCTAGACGGCGAACAGTTGGGGTCATGAGCGGACGTGGCTAGGTTTCCTGGAACACTGTTCCGAGGTTTTCTCCGGAATGATTCACGAACTGCGTAGCGGTGGGCAAGGGAAGAACTTTTCGATCCGTCTATACAGAGCGTGTATAAATATAATGCTGGCAAGCAGACTTTTCATTTTTGTTAAAGTAGAATGATGGATACGATTAATATGACTGATTTTTTATGAAGCAACTTGTTCCACTCGCTAGACATCATGAATTTAAGTAACTTTGTGTGATGGAAGCCTCCTTTTTATAATAAAAAAATATAACATGATTAATACCTAGTAAGGGATTTTGACCATGTGCTACACAATATCAAGGTTTGAAAAAAATCAATACGGAGAAAATGATAAAGTCAAATCAATTATGAATTTAGAGATTCGTGATTGCTTGATTGGTTGATTTATTGGTTCATTCATTCGTATCTATAGATTATATCGAGTCAGTGCTAGTAAATTCAATTGCATGAATATAGTTAATTGCTCGCCATCTACAGTATTAGTTTGTAAATGTTTATAATTTATTTTTAACAAACAGATCTTTCATGATACATCTTTTTCACTTGGATCAATTGCCTGTTACAGAATTTGAACAAAGTCAAAGAAAAAAACATATAAAAGTTAATGTAACTCACAATGTACGAAGTTATTATGACCATGTACAGTTACTAATTGTTGGACGAAATTTTCTAAATGCGAAGATATATCAGAGGTTAGCACAGTCCGTTCACCGTCTACTTTCGGAAGGCTTTATCGTTAGCGGGGTGAATGACGATGCCAAGAGTGGGAGAAACCATGTTGTGTTGTGCAACCAGGCAATAAATCCGAAAACGGTGGTGGGCGGCATTGGGCGATGGTTTTAGTAGATTTGGTTTGGAATGATCCGTTCCTGTATTAGGTGCTGGTCGTCTTTTTCTCGAGAGTACCTGCAGGTTTAATCCACCAATCTACCAAACAGAGCTCTGGCCTCCCCCCACAGAAGTCGAGAAAAAGTATATTGTGCAATCGAAGCCTATATATTGTTTGTTGGTTCGCGAGACAAGAGTTGAAAGTCTGGTATTGAAGTTAACATGGTGGATAAAAGGGAACTGATCACAGCACCTGGCTAAAGAGACCTACCCCCATCCTGTCACGTACGAATATTCCCAGGAAGCCTGTTCCGTAGGATGTTCGGCGTTGAAGGAGTTGTGTGAAGGAACCGCGTGATCTAGATGGATGGAAGGAGATCCACTGGTCTAGTTACTAGGTGAGAAACGGGACCGGCGGAGGGGCCGAATTGGTGAAGACGGGGGGCTTGGCGCGCCAGCGGTAGCAACGCGAGGAGACTGCTCAAACAGCCTGGTGGGTTCATCTGGACCTGCTCGACTGAGGGACCCGCACCATTGGCGATCTACAGCAGAGCCCCAAGCTTCCAAGTAAGCCGCACGCTGCTCGACAGCCCTTCCACCTCCAAAGCTAGCGAAGTCTGCAAAAGTGAAAGTCTTTGCCGCCTTGTCTGTTTTGCTGGCGCCTGGCTTACCCCGGACTTGAAGTTTCCTCTCTCTTCGTCGACACCGTTATCGCTTCGCTCCTGGACCCCAACACTGAAGCCTGATCACATCGAGCGATTCTTTAGGCTGGTTAATTTATTGGTGCATGGTTCTAACTACAAAGTTTGTAGCAGATTGGCACAAGGGATCTAAATCAGCGAGGTGGAAAGCATGAGAGGTTCAGGAGTTGAATTAGATGCACGCAGTTGGGCAGTTACAGCGCTGTTAGTGTACTCATGCGCTGGAGCACTTCCTCACCGGAATCTCCGTCTTCCACTGCGATCATAGAGTGGTGTAGTTCGCCGCACAAGTTTTTTTCGTTTTTGTTTTTGGCGACAACTGTAAGTAAGCGTGAGAGATTCAGAGGCCAGTTATTTCAGCTGCGCAATCGTGGGAGCCCAAATATTTAGCAAAGATGGGAAGGGTTAAGTTAGAGATTAAGAAGATAGAGAATCCTACAAACAGACAGGTGACGTATTCGAAGAGGCGTAATGGGCTTATTAAGAAGGCGTATGAACTGTCAGTGCTTTGTGACATCGATCTCGCACTCATAGTGTTTTCGCCGTCGGGGAAGCTTACACAGTACAGTAATTGCAGGCGAGTCCCTCAATTCCTTGAAACACTTTTGATTCTGCATAGTGATGTTGTACTAGATGGTTGAGTTGTAACCTAATGGTCGCCTAGGAAGTTCAGAATCTATGAGTAGCTCAGACTGTCATTCAGATCTCGAGGTTTCAATCTAGAGCATGTTTATCAATATAATTTATCCACTTAAGATATGCTAGAGTCTGTATAACGAAAAAGCGTCCCGCTGTGGTCGAGACTTCAAGATCAAGCCTTGGCCAAATTGCATCTCATTGTCACTTCGTGGAATATGGGGGTTGGAAACAGTATCGAAGATGTGATCTCTAGGTTTGCCAACTTGCCAATGCATGAGCGGAACAAAAGGTACGTACCTAATTCTTTTGAAGTTTGAGTGCAGTTTTACGTTCTCAACATAGGTTGACGTTTTGTTATCGCACTTGGGATTTGGGAAAGATCCCCAGGCTCATATGTAGTGTGTGTGGTGGGAGCAGTTTTGAGGATATGCTTACACGCTTCGCCAACTTTCATATGCATCATGATCGTACCAAATATAATAGGTGCTCATTCTTCCTCTCTTTGTTTTGTTTAAACTTTACTGCCCTCTGTTATGCACTGCAGTGGTAATAAACAGTTCTAGTTAAGTTGTTCTTGATTGGAATGTTTCATGACTAATAAACCTTGGTTTGCTCTGTCGCCCACGTGCATTTGCGGTCATCACTACAGAAAAATCGAAAACTTGGAGGTCAGTTCTATTCTGTCTAGCGATTTCAAGTCATGCTTTTACCTACAAATGACGTGAAATTGTTGCAGAATCTTCGACAATGCTTGAATGCGGCAGTTTGTTGCGCTGAATTTAGGTTCAAACAGTGTAGTTACACTTGAACAGTTCGATAGGGTTTTGAAGGCGCAGGGTTTTGGTCTTAAAGTGAATATGTTGATATATGCAGTATTTACACAAGTCATTGAAGAAATTAAATGGAGAAAAGGACTCCGCATCGAATCAACTTCTCTTGGGAAAGTAAGCAAATTCTAGAATTTGAGTAACTGAAGCACACTGCAGCATTGTTTAGGTTCAAATATTTTTGGATCCTTGGTGGAGGAATAATATCCCCTCTTTGTATCCTTTTTGACTGAGGGTTTTGTTGCATATTCTCTGCACGTGGACGACAACAGCAAGGGTTACGAAGTTGGGGTAAGTTAACACATGCCAGATTATTCCTGGATATTTCATTGGTCTAACTTTGGTGCTTTGAGTTGCTCTACGTATCAGAAATCATCGGGCTGATAAGACCAACGTGTTTTGTGCGCAGTTATTACAAGAAGAGTTAAAAAAATCTCAGCAAGAAAAGGAGTTAGTGCAACAAAGAGCAAGGTTGTATTTAGCGGATGAGCAGCTTCTACAGAATGTCACTTCTGTTCAGCAGCTTGCGAACATGGAAACCGAGTTGGAGCAGGCACTCGAGCGAGTGCGTGCAAGGAAGGTACGCAGTCGGTTCATCTTCGGCTTTTTATTGCATAAATTCATACTTGACTCCACATTTTTTCACATCCGTGTCCGCCGTAAGTGATGCCTGCGGGTTGCTTACTTCCTCTGCATGTGTTTATTGCAGAGTTACGTGAGCAGTGCTTATCAAGCCTCCAGCGCAATTCAAAGACAAGTACAACATTTAACTTTTCGTGTGGTCAAGAAACTACATTTAATTTAACAGAATGAGCACTTTGCATGCAAAGTCAGTTTCACAATTCAACTAACCCCTGTTCTTGAATAATTTTTCTTCTATCAGCAACACGAGTTCCTAGGCAACAGCTATCAGCAGATGATGGTATTACGTCAACAGCAGGCTCATCAACATCATCATCATCAGCAGCAGCAGCAACAGAAGGCTCAGCATCAGCATCAACAGCAGGGAGGTATCGCAGCAGCTGCACAACAGTTGCCATTCTTGCAGTGGAACGGCGCGCAAGAGCGACCTGAGGCGACGCTTCAGGACTTCATGGAACAGCAAACTAATACTAGCCAGGCAATCGTGCCAGCACAGATGTCTCGGTGTGTATTACCCTATTACAATTCCAATTGAATCAGAGCATGTTATGTTGAAACTGTTCCACAGAAGTAATGTTGGAACTGCTAGTTGTTCTGACCTGACCTTCGCTTCATCTGTTACTCTCCAGGGAAGTGGTAAGCCAAAGAGAAGTGAGTCCATCAAATAACGGTTTCTTCCCAGGCACAGCATCACAGTCCAATCTGCACAACCTGGGGCAGATCGGGCAGCTCGTTGGAGCAAACCGAGGAATATCAATGCATGACATGGCCCTGGAACAGCGTGGTGGTCAGCACGAGGAGCAAAAGAAAGCTAAGCTTGAAATAACGAAGAACATGGGATTTGCATCGTCAAGTAGCAGTGGAGGAGCAGCTGCAGAAGGAACTACGGAAACTAATCTGAGTCAAACCTTCAATAACCAAACTGAACAAGTGCATGGCAACGCCAATGCTTCCAACTGGCATCAGGCTAACCACCATGCTCAGGCTTATATAAACTCTCAGTACCCAAACGGATTCTTTAATCAGGTATTGTTACTTGTCAGATTCATCAGGTTCAAACGCATGCTGAGCTGATTGATTTGCGTTTCTTCGTGGAATAGCGTGCATCTCACGTCTGTGTTGTTGGCAGAACGCAGATGCGTGGAAATGATGCACGCTAATTAATGTGTCGTCACATAGCAGAGGTAGGTCAAAATTGAATGGTCCAAGCGCGGATGACATCAGGGATGAAGTGAAGAGAGAACACTATGCTCTTGCCGGTGGATATTTACATCAGAGTACTTAAACAATTACGTAACGAGATCACTCTGCAGAGTTGGCAGGGTTGGAGGCTTGGAGCAGCAATCTGTAATGAGACACATGTGTCTTCCTTAGACTATCATCTGTCTCATCCCAGATTGTCACTAGTATCATTAGCTCAATTTAGCGAAAATGAGGCTTGAAACGTTACTTTAGAAAAAATATAGCTTAGTTTAGCTTTCAGATTCAGAATTGGAACTTGGGGGTGAACAGAAACTGAATATCAGTATTGACGTACAAACGTTGTGTACATGTTCAAGGCTTTGGTCTGGGACAATGGCCCATGCGCAGTCTTTAGGTTAGAGGTGAACCAGCCTAGTAAAGTGTATTTTCATTTCACAATAAGCCGAGACATATCAGTTGCCACTGTAAGTTAAAAGTCGTCGCTACTTCATATGGCTTCAAATGGGAGTGTGGTATTCATTCAGATTGGTATATCCTTCATTTCACATGTTAAACCTTGAGAGTCGAAAACAATTGACCAAATATTTTAACATTCTAGAAAACTAAACTTCTTTACATGAGCTCTTGAACAAACTAGATAGCATCTCAGGCTGACAGCCTGCTAAAACATCACAAATCTTACAAAAAGTTGAGCGAGTTTTGTAACATGCACAACCATAACCACTGTATTTCAAGTAAATACTCCAAGACTTTAAGTGCAAAAAACTTGCACTACACGATGAGATGAAAAGAATTAGTCTATTCACACTGCAAAGCTGCCAGCAATTTTGACACTAATTGACACCAGGTGCCATCTTTCACGCCTTTTTGCAAGCTCGCGAGCAGCGAGGGAGGAACACTTAGTGCCGTAAAGCGAAGACGTCAAAGCTGGCACTTAGTCAAGATCCAGAAGCCTAGTAGCAGGATGCAACGACAAATGGCAATAAATGCATAGAAAGAGGAGATTTCTTCCCATTCCCCTTCCGGAATTCTCTACTTAGTGCATGAACTTGTCGTCTTTTCACCGGCGATCCATAATTCTTCAGCTTTGAACTTTATGCGTACTTTTGGGGTAAACTCTCAAGCTGCATCAGATTTGTTCTCTTGATGATATCCTACTCGATTCAAAAATGTAGGGTCCCCTACTCCCCACTCTATTTGTTTGCATACTATCCTTTTCGAGGGCTGTCATAATATTGTCTGAAAGCCGTGATCCTTTCTTTCAAGCAAATTTACAAAAAAACAGAAATATAAATAAATCGTTCCAATACACTGAGTGCTAGATATCCACCATTCTTCAGCGAGGTTTATAGCAAATTTCATGCACTACTCAAATATTCTTTGGTATCATGTGAGTGATCTATCCTAAAGAACTCAACATTGTAGGATCGAAATCCCTGCGCCAGGTGGAAAAACGAAGATATGCCGTTTTCGGGTTTCTAAGTCAAATGGTTTTAATTGATTTCCAAGGTTGTTCAACCTACACCCGCGTGCCCACCACTTAATAGCACATACAGACAAAGCAGAATCAAAAGCACCTTATCGCACTCGGAAATTCTGAGACTGGAATGTTCTCTGTTTCCGCCTACATGCTTGCAACACAGTTTCCAAGTCATTTTCTGATATGTAAGCAGCACGTTGCGGTAATCGTTTTCTAAAACTGTAAATCAAAATTCATCGCTGCCTAATTCGCGACATGGAGTGTATACCAAGGATTTATTTCCATTTTCTCTCATTCAGCACAAAGATAACCCCAAAACTTCATGCCTATGCAGATGTTGTAAGACAAAATTCTAAAATTTTTAATTTTTGTTTGCATCCTTTTCAAATGAACTTTCAATATGGTCACTATTCTGTGATTATGGGTGATGCGTGAGGTTCTACGTCAATGTCTCATCCATCTTCGTTTTGCGGATATTCACCCTAAGACTTCTTTGTTTTGATGCTCCAGAGAACAACTACCAACCTTTGGGGGATTCATCGCTCTAGATGTTTTAAAAAGTTCTCCAATGCCCCGTAAAACATGTCAGACAACCCTCGTAGGGTCGATGAGAGCCAAGTGTCGGATCTCCAAAACACACTTGTAAACAAATATTTTGTACATCAAATGACGAAGTTGGTCATGACCTGGTAGAAGTTTCAATGCAGGCTTCATCTACCATTATAGTTCAAGTATATTAGAATGCCCCTGAGGTTACAAACCTCATATGCTATTGTACACCTCTAAATGTGGAGGCTGGCCAGTGCATCGATCACGTAGATTAGAAGATAGGGAACACTTCCATGTGGAACTTCGCCGGAATCGGTCGACAGAAAGGGTTTGCACACACGGTCCTGGGAATCGCCAACTTGCTGCACTCATGCTAATGTCAGTATATGAATTCATTGCGAAATTAAAGGATGTAAAAAAATGCCGCCAGGTGCAACGCGGAAACGAGGCATTCCTCCGGATCGACACTCCAGTTCCTCATGCTGTCACGCCGGCTCCGCTTTTGTCCATAAAAGCGGACCCAAACATTGCGGATAGCACTTTGTTGCGCAAGAAACAAAAGGCTTTGGCAGGTTGGATCTACCATCTGGCTCAGTTATTGTCACATGTCCATGGCCCACCACGGAAGAATTCGCAAGGACAAGATCCCTCACGAATTGCTTATATATATATATATATATATATATATACTTTTGATACAAACGGTGCCTACTCAATGCAACAAAAAACATGTTTGTTTACATGAAACAAACATAATCCTAACACCCTATAACAACTGCTAGATAATTTTCCAATTAGTCACTCCAAGTTTCACCATGAAAAGGCATTGCCTTGTAACTAAATTGTTCAAAGACAAGAGGCTTAAAGAAGCAAACCTATTGTTTTTGAATCTTCTGAATTCATTAAAGATATCATCAACAAAAAATAGTTTATTTTTGCAAAAAAAAAAAAAATTCTAAGATCTCCTACTAATTTATATAAAAAAAAGTTGCTTAATTCCAAATGTATTTTGCTTGAATTTTGGTTGACAAGCCTCCAAATTTAACCTAAGAATTAAAATTGCCCAATGAAATTTCATCTGCATATTAAAACTTAAGAACATATATTTCTATGCATAGCATGTTATTTACTTGCTATCAAAATAGTAAGTTGTGCACAAAACCCTCATTCTAATAAATAAATATTATTGAAGAATATCAATTTTTCTTATTATATGTATATTTTTATCTTTTATAGTTAAAATAGGATCATCTACATATTGATTTAATATCTTTTGATCTTTTTATTAATAAAAAAATTTCTTATATATTTTTTTTATTGACCTCTTCTTAAGATATTATATTTGTAAATTTTTCTACAATAATAAGAAGTAAGAAACTAATAGGCAACCTTGTTCTTATACAAAGCTTTTAATAACACAGTCAATTTTTAACTGCTAATATAATTTATTTTTCTACTTTTGTGTATAAAGGTAATATTTCTTCTAATAATATTATTAGAATTTTTTTTTCAATTGATTCATTTTTTACCATAGCAAGATATCCCTTTCTAATGACATCTCAATATATTTTAAAATTTCAAATCCCTTTTCTTTGGATCAAAAGCCTTTACATTTTTCATGTCTTTTATAGCTTGATATAGTTCTTTTAATCTAAAAAACTAAATAAGATTATCACTTTTTTTAAAGAAACTTTTAAAAAAATTATATAATAAATTTTTAATGGCTTCTTAATATTCTCTTATATTGCTCAAATATTGATATAATCTTATGTACAAATTATAATAAATATTTCAATCAAATTTTGATCACTTATTTTATTCTTGTATATATTATATAATTCAAATATTAAAAAAAAAAAACATATTTTATTTCCAACAACCTTTAAAAAGCTTTTGAATATTCATTTTCTTTAAAATTTTATTACATATAAGAACAAATTTTTTATGTGTCTTCTTTTTGTTTATTAAAATAATTAAAATAAATTTAAAAATATTATAAATTTGTCAAACCATCCTATAAAATAGATTCCTTTGAAGGATTAAATAGGTTGTTTTTACATTGCTTTTATATTCTAATTCTACTTTAACTTTTTGAAATGTTTAATCTTTACAAAAATATTTTGTATAGGTTGGTTTTGAAAAAAATTCCATTTTTTGCATACAAGAAAATATAACTTTGCTACTTGTATTTGAATTATTTTATAGATGAGATAATAATAAATCAATTTAAGAAAGGATTTCTATTTTAAAAGCAGTTTAAATTGAATATAAAATTTTGTATGTAAATATTCTAATAATATAACATCCTCTTCAATATAATTGTTGTTTCCGTTTGTCTCACTTATTCTACCAATATTGCCTAGAGTAAATCTATAAAAGGGGATTTGAATACAGGGAGAGACTATCCGTATTGAATTAGATTGTTAGGGTTACACAACTAACCACCTTCTGAATATTAGAGTCCAATGCACACGTACACGTTTTTTTAAAATACTGCCATCCACTCTATTGGTTTTGCTATTTCGCAACTAAAGATAAACTTTGTGACACAATCCTCCACCAATTCTCCTACTGTAAACTTATGTCTTCTTTTGAACTCATAACAACAATCGGCAATATTGCACTATTTCTATAGACTGCATACACCGCTTCTCTCTCCAATCACTGGAAATAATTCCTCATCCAGAACGTCCCTCGAAACAAATTGTTTCTCCAATATTCTCCACTGCTCAACTCTCACAGTCAATACGGCATGACAATCTCATCGACAATCAAACTTCATTGACATATCCGGTCTTCAACCTCCAATTCTCCACAAAGAATTCATGCATCAAACAATTATAATTTCTTACTCATCCACATATATAAAATTTCTTGTTTTATTATTGTACTTCATTATTGACATGGTATAACCCTTCAGAATAGAATCCGGATCCTCCACTATATCCTAACAAAAGAAAAGAGAGAGATAGCACCAAGCTTATCCCGGCTCAGGACTATCACAGTTTGGCCCCGACTTCTACATTTCGAATCAATTTATACTTATCCCAATCTGTGTTAACTGCTACACAATCGATGATAATTACTTTTTCTAACTTCCTCATCCATTCTACCTTCTAAACTGGCCATTCATCGACTTTTTGCCTATTCTTAATCCTACAAACTATGTATTGTAAATCCTAAAATTCCTACCCATTCTACATAGCCCCACTTCTAACTGTGCAGTGCCCTCGCAAACACATAATTAGTAGAAAAAAAAAACTTTTGTTATGAAGCTGCCTCTTGGGAGTGGAATGCGCCTAGATTCTTTGTAGGAGGTTCCTCTGCGTCTAGCTCTAATGGCACGTCCTCATCCTCTTCTGATAAATCCACATGATTACTTTTCAACTGCAGTTGATTCATTATCCGCTCCCAATTTCTAAACTTGAGCCTCGAATTGTAGAATCCTGGCATTTTTCATGTCTAATTGGCGCTCTTGTTGCTTCATCTTCTCCTCCAGCTCTCTAATATTCAAAACTGGTGGAGCAAATACCTGTGGCCAAACAACATTGGCCAAATTGCCTTCCAATTTTTCCACTTCACCCTTCAATGTACCAATTTCTGCCTGCAGCTTATCCATTCCAATTCTGTATTGGTCTCCCAATTCCACCTTTTCATTTTCTAATTTTGCTACTTTATCACGTTTTGCTTGTAGCTGACACTTCAATGCTTCCCGTTCCAAATCCCATATCCTACGATTCTCTATTAATTCTTACTTTTGGCCGTTTAAGATTCTTTGTATGTGATCTTTGTCATTCGTCCAATTTTTCTTTTCCTCCGCTAATTTTTGCTCCAATGCCAACTTGGACTGTGTCTTTGTCCTAATAAGGTGACCCTGTTTTACAATTCGGCGGCTTTTCTCCATTATCTCCTTCCTGCTTGACTCCAATTGTTGTCGTAGATTTCCTTCCAACTGACCCATGATAAATTGCAATTGGAAAATTTGACCTAATATTACTTCCATTAGGTTCCCTCCCGCCAGTATCCCGGTGTTCAAAACTAGAGCCTCAGCCACCCTCTCAATCACTGCATGAATTAAAGCCCGCCCTGGTGTAGTCTCCGGGATAGCCTCCTATTCCCGCGATCTACTTGATTCCCCAATTTCGTGCACGACTACCTCTAGACTAACTAGTAAACTCTGCATATCTTGTTGCGGCATTGGAGAAGGTACACTTTTTTCCACTGCTGGTTGGCTTAACGTATGTGCAATAACAGAGTGCACATAGTTAGAGTATAGCAAAGAAGCGAATTTACTTGTTTTTTGCTTGGCTCCCATTTTTGCATGGATACGGGTTGCTACAAAGGCTGCCCAATTAAACACCATGTCTTCAAGTGTTCCAATCGCAGCAAACAATAAGCACTTAGACATGTATGTGATATGTCGGTTCAAGCCTAACCGTTTCTGAACGAATCGCATCCAGTCTGCAAGCTCTGGAATAAGTGCCTCCGCCACTTTCTAGCCTTGATTCTTCTCAAAGGACGCCATGTCTCCTTTGAAGTAACTTCTTGGTCTAAAGCCACTAGACACTTCGACGCCTATCGCTAACTCACATATTGGTAAATATAATACCTTTTATAAGATACTCTCATCGATCCCAATTATTTTTCTTTTTACTACTCTTGAACCATTCTCTGAGTCGTAATTTTCTATATACTTTACAACTAGTTCTACATCAATTGGAGGCAAGTTATCCGATCCTCGCAAAAACACGTACATCTATGCATTTCTAAAATCTCTCTGTCTTTGTGGGGACCAACAGATTTCCAACTTCATTGGCTCTATGTTTGTGACCACCATTAGAGACGGCAATTGCAAGTTATTCTTATTTCGCACGTTTTGAACATTCTCCTCTTTGTCCGTAGCTCTCTTTGACCTTTCCATCGACATTGTATAATGCTGACTATGTATTCTTTGCTTATATTAATTATTACTCTCTGACTCGAGAAAACTCTACACTCTAATAAGCATATACTCGGATAACCAAGCTCAAAATAGAATGCTAATGAAAACTCTTACTAAGTGCCCCGCTCCTAATCTTTTATTCGGGGTCTAAAGCAACAATCATTAATCCAGTGTACCAGATCATTACTTCCAATTTGCCTAACTAGTCTGTATTAGAACCCAAAATTGACCATCAGCCGTCTTTTCGAACCATCATGCACCTTTAACAAAGATAAGCCATCATGAACAGGTACACCCTCTTCCCTCCAATTTTGAAAATCCGTCCCGAGTTTACGTAAAATAAAGACGTAAATGGTTGCTGTTAACTCGGGTAGTAAATTGAATGTCCATAAAATCTTCCAATTGAACTGAACCATTAGGAAAGGCTTCAATTACTCGATAAGATCCATGCCAACGGACTTGGAATTTCTCCAAAAAATTGTGAAAGCAACTATCATAAAGAAGTACTAGATCATTGGAGATAAAAGATTTAGGACGTAATTTACTATCATAATAATTCTTACGGCGGTGCTGTGTAGCTTCCATAGTTAAAAGAGCCGTAGTCCTAACTTCATTCAATTCTTCCAATTGTGCTAACCGATGTTGGAGGGATTCCTTGTCACCAAGACATTCATCCAATGTAATTTGTAAACTCGGAACTTCCAATTCAATTCGTAATATTGCCTCTTGCTCATACACCAATTGGAATGGTGTGGAACTGGTAGTTACTTTATATGCAATACGATACGCCTATAAGGCTACAAACAATTTTGTATCCCAGTCCGTTCCATTAACTATTAAGATGGTGTTGTCTTTGACAAACTGGTATAACATCTTCCTTTAAGGTAATTCGATGCTCACAAACTTTGGCAGGAATATTTTTTAAATCTGCATACGACCAAGCAAAAATAGATTTATGATTTAAAAAGAATTCTTTCCAATTTCTCAATTTTGTACATGTAATACCGGTGTATACTTTGATAATCTGGAATGTTTCATTGGAACCCAAATTAATGGATTGGCACACAGGTTCCTCATTAATCCCCGGTTTGATTTGTCCCTCTTACTCTGAACCCTTCATATGGTCCGGCAGATCAAACTTATCCAATTCTAGTTCCAATGTATCGACTTCATTTATTGCACGATTATTCATCTAGTCCATGATGACATCGTCAAAATTTATTGCATCCTCTTGATACAAAAAATATTCTCCTGGTCCTCCATACTGCTGTACCATGCCTTGCTTCCATATGTGAATTGGGTCCTTATCAACTTGCATCGCATTATTAATTTCGACATACTTTGCCTCAAATTAGCCCTCATCATCAGATGTTACTTTTGTGCCCATAATTTGAGACTTCCCATGATATTGAATTGGATACATTTGTAAAACAATCTTGTCACTATCCTCTCCAATAGTTAATATTCCACGGCTCCAATCGTTCCTAGTTTTGGCTTAATATAGCCATGGCCGATACAATAATATTGGATATGATAAAGTGGAACTCTATGATCAGAAAACAATATAATCAATTTCATACATAATTCCTTTGATTACGGTATTAATATTGCGTAAGATATCCATTGATTTTACCCTACTATGATCTGCCATTCTCAATATCAATGTCGTGGGAACTAATTGTTTTAAATCCAACTCCTCCATTGTATTGGCGTTCATTAAGTTCACACCAGAGCCACCATCCACTTGAACTCTAGGAATGAGAACACCATTAATTGATACATTGATAGTTGGTGCTCTCGGATTGGGATTCAAATGAACCTCATGAATTTCTTTATTACGAACTCTATGTCATATTAACAAGAAATTCAATGTAGAACGACATTCTGGCGCAACTGCTAATAATTGCTTCATTGTAATAGAAGGTTTAATTTCATCCAAATCTTTCATAATATCATATAATTTCATATTGGCAATAATTCCCAAGGGCCTCTTCTTTTTTGTGGGTTTTAATTTGACCCCTTGACATAATTTTCTTATGGAGTTCGGAACTAGAACTGCTGAATGGACTTTGTCATAATTTTTGTCTATGAGAGGATCTTTTAATGGATAAGGTGGCTCCCGAACCTTTGCAGATATTGGTACTGGTTTTGGTTGAACCATTGTCTCGGGATTAAGGACATCTTCAAGTTGTACAAATAAATTGGATCCCCTCATTGATAACACCTTCGATACTAATATTAGATTTGAAGTACCATTCAATGAATTACATTTGTCCGCTGCAACTGATACTTCCAATTTTTGAATTGGATCTTTTTCTTTTTGCTGGGCCCTAGTAAGTACCGCATGGACGCATTCCACCCGATTTATTGAAGAATCTTGTGGAACTCAATTATTGTCCTCCATCTTACTTTGCAGTTGGATACGCTAATTTTGATTATTAACATTAAACAGAGCATTGCACTATTGGTAAGTATGTCCAAATTGCTTATAATTTCTACATACTGGAGCATAATTATCACTGGCTCTAAGATTGGGACATTCACTAGCATAATGTCCTAGCTGCCTGCATCAATAGCATCGAAGTGGTCTTCTTCTTCTTCTATCTGGTATATGGGGCGTCTCGACTGGTATATACCGGCTAAGCTTGTTTCAAGTTTGATGGATAAAGGATCTCAGCTGACCAGTTGGTATTGTAGGATTTGAAATTGGATTCTGAATAGGTGGATATTGGGATTGTCCTTGCTGATTTTGCACAAAGCCTTGAAAATTGGGGTCACCTTCTTAATTATACTCAGAATTTTGAAAATTATAGAAATTTCTATTTTATTTAATAAGACGATTTCTATTCCAGCCAAACCTATTTCCTATCTAAATTTGATTAACATCCCACGAAGTTAGTTGAATCATAGTCTGATTTCTTTACTGTTGTTGCCTTCTTAAATTCCACCAATTGGTAGTTACATGCTTACCTCCATAAAATATACATTGCACAGTCATTTGGGGTGGTGAAGGGCACTCCATTACTAAATGGCCTTGTCTCTTACAACTACTGCACCAAATATTGGGGAGTATATTAGTCGGTTTATGCCTCTTTTCCTTATCCTTTGCCAGATTAATAGCCAACTCTTCCATCTTCTTTGTCAAAGTTAACAACAAAGTCTCATTTGGATCCTTTGATACTAGTTCATTAGATAACTCTTTTATAGATATTGGTTTTTGATATGGAGAGTATGGAGAATACGAAACTGCAGTTGTTGGTGGTACAGCCTACAATGGAACAACATTCACTATCCCTTGCAGATTGACACTAAGATTTGCGTTGTAATCAATTGTCCTTGGATAACTGTTCATTGTTTCATTCCACGTTGGTATTTGATATCCTCTTTGAGATAGAATCATTGTAGCTCTTGTAGTTAAGAATTGGTCATAATGACATTTTTCCCATACCTTAGCTTGGTCAAGTGAGACAATCACAGTCACAGATTGAGCCTTCTTTACAAACATCTTCAATTCTGGTGGATATAATCCGTTAATCAATATAGACATAACAAACGAGTCTGGCATTTGGTTATTTGGCCATTTACAAAGGATATCTGCTATTCGGCCATAATATGACTGCACTACTTCTCTTGGTACCATTTTGCTATTCATTAATCTTTCTTTAGGACGTTCTTCAAATCCTATTGATCAAAAATGAGTCAAAAACGTATTTTTCAATGTCTCCCAATTAGGAAATTGTCCCACGGGTTGGCAATTATACCATTCAAATGCCGTGTCTTTTAAGGCCACTGGCAGCCATCTTAACCAAATATCTTCAGTTCTACCATTGTTGGCTATATATGCGGTCAGGAATTGAGACAAGTGTTGATCTGGATCAGCTCTTAGCAGACCCCTAAAGGTAGATAATGGGGCTACGTTAGTTGTGCAATCACCCACTGCACCCATTTGTACCGCAATTGGTACTATTAGACCCCCCATTGCCATTGAAGGTGACAATGTTCTACTTACTTCCTGGTTAAAATAAATGCTACCTCCCTCAATTGTCTTTTTCGGACTTCTAGGCCTCCGCAATTTGATATTATTATTTGCAAATAATTTTATAACTTGAAGTTGAGGTGAAAACGACGGATTTTGAAATACATTCAATTGGCCCTTACAGGCAAGCAATACATTCCTTACTGAAGAACTAGCCTTGCTAGAATCAACTGTATCCACTATTGAGAAAGTACCTAATAGAGTATCCAATTCTTCTGTGCTCCATTCTCTTTCCGTTAATGGGCTCAAGAGATACACTAGGCTATTCGCGGAGTTATCCGCGAGCGCTTTTGGCAATTTCTTTAACAATATATATGTTTGGAATATTAAAGATCTTTCATATTTTTGGTATGCTCGGATGTACCGAAAGGCATGCAACCATGGTTTAATCTAACTCTGTTGACGCTTCCTTTTCAGCTTCCGTTCTTACTCGTCCCGCAACAAATTTCTTACTTGTGCTCTCTCTTGTCTTTCTTTTGACTGACATATTTTTCTCAAAGCAATGTTCTCATTCTTATTAACCATAATCTTTCATCATCTATTATTGACATTGCTTTCTATCACTAATTTAACTACTCATTCGATAGTTAATTCCTAATACTCAATACTATTGTTAATCCCCGGCAGCGGTGCCAAAATGTTGTTTCCGTTCGTCTCACTTACTCTACCAATATTGCCTAGAGTAAATCTATAAAAGGGGATTTGAATACAGAGAGAGACTATCCGTATTGAGTTAGATTATTAGGGTCACACAACTAACCACCTTCTGAACATTAGAGTCCAATGCACACGTACACGTTTTTTTAAAATATTACCGTCCACTCTATTGGTTCTGCTATTTCGCAACTAAAGATAAACTTTGTGACACAATCCTCCACTAATTTTTCTACTGTAAACTTATGTCTTCTTTTGAACTCATAACAACAATCGGCAATGTTACACCATTTCTATAGACTGCATACACCGCTTCTCTCTCCAATCACTGGAAATAATTCCTCACCTAGAACGTCCCTCGAAACAAATTGTTTCTCCAATATTCTCCACTGCTCAACTCTCACAGTCAATACGGCATGACAATCTCATCGACAATCAAACTTCATTGACATATCCGGTCTTCAACCTCCAATTCTCCACAAAGAATTCATGCATCAAACAATTATAATTTCTTACTCATCCACATATATAAAATTTCTTCTTTTTTTACTGTATTTCATTATTGACATTGTATAATCCTTCGGAATAGAATCCAGATCCTCCACTACAGCGTAACAAAAGAAAAGAGAGAGGTAGCACCAAGCTTACCCTGGCTCAGGACTATCATGGTCTGGCCCCAACTCCTATGTTTTGAATCAATTTATAATTATCCCAATCTGTGTTAACTGCTACACAATCGATGATAATTACTTTTTCTAACTTCCTCATCCATTCTGCCTTCTAAACTGGCCCATTATCGGCTTTCTGCCTATTTTTAATCCTACAAACTATGTATTGTAAATCTTAAAATTCCTATCTATTTTACAATAATACTTAAAAATAATAAATTGATTAGATTCTATATTCTTAATATTAAATTTATCTAATCTTGCTAAGATACAAATTTCTTCTTTATGCTTATTCCAAAAAAAATCTTAAATAAATGAACTTCTCTTTAAATTATCTTAGGATAATTATAACAAAAGAACCTTCAATTTAAAGCTTCACAAGTTGTAGGAATCACCTATTACACTCTATAATTTTAATTTATTATATAGGCTTTAAAGTCTCTTGTTTAAGAAGATACATATATTAAACAAATTTTCTTGACAGACCTTTTAGAGGTTCAATATTTATATCTACTTGTATTAATAAATTAATAGAATTGAGGCTTAAAAAGTCTTTTTTAACAACATATTGTAGAGCATAGTGTGTATATTGTTTGTATTATTCAAAGGTCCAAATTTTTTTTTCTATAGAAATATAATACTTCACTCTAATTACATAAATTATTATTGCTTTGCATTTTTTGATTATAATAATCATTGTTTGTTGAATCTTTTTTTAAAGTTATAGAAGAATTTTACTTATGAAGTTCTTATTTCTTTAGGTTGTAAATTACATATGTACATATCAAGATTTGTAGTAATTTGCTTCTAGAATTGTAAGAATTGACCTTATATGGATTCTTGTATAATTAAGTTATTAATTCAATAGATTAAGATCTATAATTGCATGCTTTTTTTTTCAAAGATTGACTATTTAAAATTTAAAATAATATATATACATGGTTTTTATTAAAACTTTGATTAAACACAATCTTATGCCATATATTATTAACATTTGAAAATATACTAATACAAGCTAAGATAGTAGTAGTTATTGAGTACTTATGTAGTTTAACCTCTCACTTATAACTCTCATTTCCTATAACTTGTGTTTGATCCTCTTCTTCAAAGTGATGTATCAATAAAAAATTAATTTGTAAGTTGTTGGATAAATAGTTATACTTCCACCTTATTAAATTTCTTTATAATTTTCTATTATAAGGATTATGACTAATCCTATTAATCCTTGATCTAATACAAAATCTTATGTATAATTTTTAGATATGCTATTACTTAATATGCCTATTTTTAAAAAAAATTCTTAATTTTTCTATTGTGCTTAATACTTGTGTCTAATAAGATGGATATTATTGCAATATTATTCTTTGATGTAGTTGCTATAAAATGATATATTTTTAAATATGTTGTATTATTTTTGGAATTAGTGGTTGTACTTAGATTTTAAATAAAAAAAATAGGGTGTGATTTTTTTTTATAAGATGTCTTTCTTACTTCTCTACAAATTTTTTTGTGTCTTTTTTGTCTTCAAATTTTGTGGTCAATTTTAATGGAATGATCCTTGTGGATGATATTATATATTATAGTAGTATCTACTTATTTTATCTCTAATTTTAAAGTAGTTACTTTACCTTGATTTTTCTTTTCTATATTAATGTCTTAGTATTATATTTTTAACACTTTTCTTAATAATAAGGATAAGTCATTCTTTATTTATATGACAATTATTTTTAAGATATTTATTTGGATCCTATTGTTAAAAATATGAATCTAAAAAAAATATAAAGAGATAATATACTCATGTATTATTGAGAAGAAATAAAGTCAGTAAATATGAAATAAATATAAGATAGAAAAGAATTAAAATGACTATTTCTAGATACAAAAGAACTAGAGAGTCTTAAATAAAGATTAAAATATAGTAAAGATATTGATAAGATTGAAGATAGCATCAATCTTGTCTCTATATATAATTGTTACAAAAAGGCCTTAGGGAAGTTTTCTAAGAACCATAAATCTTATTGTCCAAACATCCAAACTATAGGTTGCTTCCAAAATATCTCTCTAAAAGTTAGAAATGTATAAGACAAGTTTCAATAGTTATTTGGCATATGTAAAAGAATCTAAAGATTTAATATATATCTTTAGAAAGCTACTTTGATATTTTTTTAAAAAAATATTATTTATCTAACATATTTTTAATTACTCCTACTTACTTCTATTTACTTAAATAATATAGATATTTGTTATAGTTATACACTATATATTTTATTATTCCTATTCTTATTTATATTTAAATTTAAACTTAAATTCTTTTATCTCTTATCTTGTATTGTTATTTTTTTATTTTTTATCTTCTTGGAATTAATTATAATAGAATTTTTAAAATTTCTATATTTTATCATAAAATAAAATAAATACCAAATTAGCTAGTAATTATAGTCAGTTTAATTGTTTTCTTCTTATATACAATTGAATAGGTAATTATAATCTTTAATTTTTAACTAGCTTCAAATTATGTTTCTATATAAAATTAAAATTCTTAAGCTTTACAATTCTTTGGATTCTTTCTAAGTATATTATCTAATATAATTACAATCTAAATTGTAATTGATTTGAATTTATTAAATAAAAATTTAAATATAATTTATGTTAGGATATAAACCATGTTTAATTTAAAGAACATATTTAAGCTCCATATATATGGATTTTGAGAAAAATTTATTTATAAATTGGCTTTTAGATGAAAGAATTAGTTTTCAATAGTTTTTCTTAATAATACAAGATATTTTATTGCAACTTCTAAAACTTATAATTATTTTTTAAAAACCTTCACATTTGATAAACAATCAATAAAATTTAAAATAAAATCATATTTTGATAAGTATTTTATTTTACACTTATTAAAATTGAATCAAAAATAATTTTATAAGATTGTATTTCAATAAAAAATTTGATAAATTTTTATTATAACCAACTTAGAGATTCTTCCTTGACAGACCTTATTGAGTGTAGTTGGTTGTCTTGCTACAATTTTTCTAATGCTTCTATTATCTCTTATTAGAAATTTGCCTTATTATCCATGAAATTCATTGTTTACTTATGGATCCCTTTTGATAATATTCAACATTCTTATACTTTATCAAGATAAGATATCATATATTTTATTTTTTATAATTTAAAATAGACATATATATATATATATATATATTTTTTTTTTTTTAATTTTTAATTTTTTTTTTAACATGAGCCTAATATTTAAAAAAATTAAAAATTACTTCAAATTCTTCTAAAATTTTTAAAAATATTATTCACATTATAGATCTAAATTATAAATTGATATGTTTATAAGCACAAAGAAGGCCATATCAAATCTTAATTTTAGACTTCCATATATCTTTAAAAATTATAATATTATATTACATAAAGTTTATTTTTAAAATACATTAATTATTTGATTGTTATTTTTTATTTTTTTTATTTTTTTTTAATTCTTCTTCTCCTATAGGCTATAATTATCTTATAATAAGTAAATAAGGTACTTAGAAGCATCTTTTTTAAATAACCTCAATCTTCTAAGAAATCTTAAATCTAATTAATCCTATTCTTTATATTTTATTAATTTTAAAATATATACTCTAACAATCCTAAAACCTAAATCCTTTCAAATCTTAAATCATAGACCTTATCAAATTCCAAATCCTAAAACCTTATCAAATCTTAAATCTTAATAATAAATTATAATAATATGCAATATTTAATTGGACCATTAAATTAGCTTAAAATTTTACTAAACATTGTCGTATTATATGTCATCTTGTTTGAAAATACATTGGGCACTTGATTGTAGAATATAAACTTGTATATTACAACTAACCAAGAATCTAATAATCCTAATAAAGTCCTAAATAAGTCCCAATTGAACTTTTAATAATCCTAATCAAATCCTAAAATAATCTTAAATAAATCCTAAAGAAATTCTAATGAAATCATAAAGAAATCTTAAAGAAATTATAAAGAATCTTTTAAAATCCTAAAAAAATCCTAAATATATTCTAAAGAAATCATAAAGAAATCATAAAGATACTTTATAGAAATCTCAATAAAATCCTAACTAATCCTAAAAAAATCCTAATCAAATCCTAATCAACTTTAATGAAATCCTAAAGATATTTTAAATAAATCCTAATCAAGTCCTATTCAAACTTATTGAATCCTAAATATATCTTAAGTAAATTCTAATCAAATCTTAGTCAAATTTAAATCAAATCTTAATCAAATCTTAATCAAACTTTAATCAAATCTTAATCAAGCTTTAATCAAATCCTATAGTAGTTTTAAAATCTCAATAAATATTAATTTAATTATTGATTTTCATTTAAAATTTTATACTTCTTAATCTATTAGTTAAAAACAAGCATACAAAATTTGAAGGAATTTGAACTTACAAATTGGAAGAAAAAGCTCCTAATTTATTTGGATATTGGCCATCTCCTTCTCCAACCTTGATATCAATCTTCCAATATTAATAGCTCCTTTTTAAACTATTTACATGTTCTAGAGTTTTACAAAAATACTAAAAATTAAGTTAACTACCAATTAAAAAAAGAACTATTCCAATCTAACCAATAAATTGCTTAAAATTTTAAAAACCCTCATTGACTTTTAAAATCTAATTATAGAGACCTTAGCCTATTTAAATTCTATTAATCTTTGATCTAACTATTTGATTAAGATGTAATTCTTAAAACACATTCAATGTAACAATATTTACAAATCTACAAATTTTCTCTTATAGATCTACTGTAAAGCTTACAAAATTCTCCAAAATACAAACCTATTTTATTTCTCAACAATAAAAGTCATCGAAATAGAACCTTGACTTTGCATAACTCTCATAGTCATTATAAACTAAATAATCTTAAAACTAATGTTTAAAGAAATCCTATCAACTTTGCTATCTAATTCCACTCTTTGATCAATAAAAAAACTCCCTCTTTGTTGTAGGCGCATGGTTTTGTATCTTGGAATTTGGTTTTGACCCTAGTTCACAACCAGCCTTCCTTGGGTATCAATCTAAGATTTTCTTAAATAATTTTTTATTAAAAATTGTCCTTATCTTTGATCTAAAAATTCTTATAGTATTATTTTTATTAATCTATCTTATTTTATCTTGTTTAAAGTCCTACAAAGTAAGTAGAAGCCCTTTTAACAAAAAGATAGTATCAACATTAAATATTTTTATTACCTTTCTATTTTTTACATATATTCTTTATAATAATTTTATTACTAAATCTTCAATTAAGCTCCTCTATGATATTTGTCTTTTTTTATTCTTTCATCCTATAGCTGTATTATAATACGATAGCATTTAATTAAATTATATATAAACTTATAAAGTTGGAAAAAAATCAAACTTATAGATTGATAATTATTACAATAAAACTTCCATTGATATAATTTGATTTTTTAGTATAAGTTTGATAAAAAAATTTAGTAGTCATTTTTTATAATTTAATAGTAATTATTTTGCTCAAATTTAATTTAATATTTTTTTGTGACATCTTCTATCAATATCTCAATTTTTTTACTTTATTCAATTTGTAGATCTTTAGATATTTAAAAAATTACAACTATCTTTAAATTATCTAACTTTGATATTTTTTATATATAATTGAATATCTTCTAATATTAAAATCAAAATAATATAAAAGTTTAAATACACATATCTTATATATTCACATAATTATAACAATCCAACTATAAGTCAAGTGTATAATATAAGAAATCAATTCAAAATTTATATTAATTTTTATTACTTTTAAAGCTTTATTATGTGCAAATTCTAATTTATCTCATTAAAAACCTTTTTTAATACATAATCCTAAAAATCTTATATTTTTATAATATTCTTAAAACTAGCTTTCTAATCTCACTCTAATCTTCCAAAAAAATCTTTTATTTGCTATATGTTCTTGTTTTTACACCTTGAGGTTAAATTTTAATCTTCTCTTAGATATTAATCTAATTATTATGATATATTTAGAAACACCTGTCTTAATAATTGTAACCTTCTTAAAATCTTCAAGTCAATCTATTTTACTTCTATCAATTTTAAATTACATCCTTGTCATTGCCAATCTTATCCCTAGATGGCCTTATTTAGATAATTTTTAAGGTCATTTACAAGTCCTTTATTCATTTCTAAGACAATTGAGTGTGTTTCAAGCTCATAGATATAGGCTCTACTAACACTCCTTAAGCCACTACTAACCTTAATCAAACATCAAACAATCTTCAAGAAAATTCTAAGTAATCCTAAATAATCTTAAATAATCTATATAAAAATCCTAAAATAAATCTATCAATCCCAAATAATTCTAAATAATCTTAAACAATCTTTATAAAAATCTTAAAATAAATCTATCAATCCTTAATATAATCCCAACTAGCTATAAAGAAATCCTATCAAAATCTTAAAGAAATCTTAATCAAATTCTAATCAATCCTAAAAAAATCTTATTCAAATCTCAACCAAATTTTAATCAAATCCAAAAAAAATCCAATAAAATTCTAATAAAATTCTAATCAATTTTAATAAATCCTATCCAAATCCTAGCCAAATTTTAATAAATCCTAATCAATCCTAAGTAAATCTAATAATAAATTAAAATCTCTATAACTTCTTATTTTATTGTTGATTTCACTTACAAATATGCACAATCTTTAAAATTCTAATTGAAAATACATACAAGAAATTTGAAAAGAATTATATTTATTGTCTAAAAGAAAAGTAAAAAATTTTGCTTGGAAGTTAGATGGCATCTCTTCTCCAACTACAATTCTAAGCTTTCAATTCCAATATCTTTCTCTTGAACTGTCAATTTTCTTTTAGATTTTGTATAATTATTAGTATTTAAGTCAATTATTAGTACACCAATTTAAAATTCAATCCAACTTGCAGATTATTGCAAATCTTAGAAATCCTTATTATACCTCAACTTTCAAATTTTGATACTCTAATCTCCTTGAACCTATATCACTTTTAATCTAACTATTTTAATTGAGCCCAAATTTATGATATACATATATCACAACTATTTTTACAAACTTACAAAATTTTACTTATAGATCTGCTATAAAACTCACACCATTTTTAAAATATGAATCTATTTTATTTATCAAAAATCAAAGGAACCTAAAACAAACCTTAACTTTGTATAGCTCTTACAAAGTTAATACAAACTTAAAACCTTCCAGATCAACTCTCATAAAAATTTCTTTAAGTTTGATCTTTAATTCTGTACTTTAATCAAACAAATAACTCTGCCATAGGCATGTGGTTTTGTGCCTTGGAATTTGGTTTTAATTCTAATTTGCAATTGGCCTTTTTTGGATACCAATCTAAGATTTTTTTAAGAGATTTTTGCTAGAAACTATTCTTTATTTTAATCTAAGGATTCTTATAGTATTATTTTTTGCTGTTCTACCTTCTTTTATATTATTTATGGCCCTACAAAATAAATAGAATCTCTTTTAATTAAAAAAATCATAGATATTATTTTTTTACTTCTTTCTATTTTTTACTTATAATTTCTAAAATAAATTTCTACTATATTTTCAATAAAGTCCTTCTAGATTATTTGTCTTTATGTATTATTTCATTTAATAGGTATGTTATAATACAACAACAATCTTCAATCTTTAATAAAGCATTCATTCTACCATATTAAGTAGATTAACCAACTAATAAGTTGCTTCAAATTCATCTATAAATTTTAAATATTTTTATTTTTATCTTTATTTTATTAAAAATTTAATGCATTAAAAATTTAATGGATTAACAATTAAATTTTTATTTATAATACTTATCCATTAAATATTATGGATAAAGTAAAATTTTTTACTTTGAATAATTTGAACTTAAACTTATTAAAAATTTATTTGAGATAAAAAATCTTTCTAAAAAATTCTATCATATTGATTATTTGGTAGGCACTTTCAAAGATATGCTAAGAATTAAGATTTTTAGATGTGAAGAATTTAGATTTTTAGAAGTGAAGAATTCCTTAGATTTTGAATTTTTTACTACTATTAGATACTTAAATTTTTAGATGTGAAGAATTTAATATACAAACAAACCTCTATAATACATATTTTATTTATATAATATATAAATATTTATTTTTAAAAATATTTTATTCATCTTAAAATTTTTACGAATGATACTTTATTAGATGGTATTTTTTTCAAGGTTGAATCTAAATATTCTTTTTTAAAATCTTTTTTAAAACAACCTTTTCGATTAAATCTTGTATAATAAAAAATATAATATTTTAATAATTTTAATTAGATTTATGATTAATTTGCATTATTCAAATATTAAGTATTAAATTCTTTTATACTAATAGATTTTTTGATTAAAAAAAAAAAAAAAAAAAAAAAATTATTTTATAAAAATAAGTTTTAATGTCCCTTGTTCTAAATTAGACTTGATTGGACTATCTTTGTCTTTACTTTTATTGTATCCATCTTTATGTTTAGAATTCTTATTTCAAATTCTTTGTTCTAAAGTTAGTTTTTGTTTTATTTGATTATATTAAATTATTTTCAATTAAGCTAATTTTTATTATTTTTATATTTATTTTTAATATTCTTATTTTTACCTTTGTTTTTGGTTTGATATTTTATTAGACTCAAATGGTGGTTGAAAGAATATACTGGCACATTTAAATATGTTACCAAATGCTTATTACTAGAAGATTAGGTATTTTGATGAAATACCAATAGTTAAGATCAAATATTGTTATAGACATAAGATTTACTCCAATGATTATCTAGTTAGTATGGATAGATAAAAATAGATAGAAGTAGATTAATTTGATAATATCTTAAAGAGAAGCTCTCTAGAAGCTTTATAGATGCAGTTTCACCTTTATACATAGCTATAGGTGATTGATAGACTAGAAATTTGGCCAATAAATTAGCCTTGTGTTGTACATGTTGGTAGCTTGAGGAACAAGTTAAGTACGTGGCGCATATATGGGAAACTTGTCTTGCAAATTAGATACGTGTTAGAGGTCTTATAGAACGCTGCCATGTAATTTTTAGATAGATAATATATATAGAGACAAGAATGAAGCCTTCTTCATTCTTATCAATGCCTTTCTTGTTTTTAGTCTTATTTCAAGAATCTCTAATCGTCTTGTTTTTAGCAATAGCCATTCTAGTTTTAATATTATTCTATCTTTAAGAAATTTTCTATTGTTTTAAGTGATATGAGAGTGTATTAATATTTTATTCTTTTATAATTCATGTCCTTGACAATTTGATAAGAGTGAAGATTTATTACTCTTTTTTTGTATTTAAGAAGTGAGTGAATTATCCCACTTCTATTATTGCATTTGAAGGTTGCGGACTATTCACCTTTAAATTAATATTCTTTGTTTTCTAACCTTAATTTTTTTCTTGAAAGAGAGTAGATCACCTCTCTTTATAGAGATTTTTATTTGATATTAGAAGTTGCAGATTATCCTCCTCTAATTTAAATTATGAAATTATTAAATTATCTAAGATAGAAATAAAGATTATGGATGCTACACTTAGCACAAATAAAAATAGATTTGCAACTATTGTACATCTTCAAGAGCTTGTCAACATTCTTAGGGTGGAAACTTTTAATAAATCATTAATATAATTATAAAAGCACTATTCTTACATCTATAGAAAACATCCAAAACCTACACCAAAAAATTGTACAATTGAGGGAAGCAAATAAATTGGCCTCACAATTAAATTCAGGAAGCCTTGGTTCTATAAGCATGAATGAGGCAAAGATTAATATGCCTGAGAAGTTTGATGGAATAAGATCAAAATTTTAAGGATTTTTGTAACAAGTTAAGTTATATCTAAAATTGCATCTTTTCCAATATTCTAATGGATTTATTCAAGTTGGATTCATAAGCACACTTCTATTTAGAAGTGCTCTTTCTTGGTTTGTACCTTTGATAGAAAAAGATTCATGACTTCTTTATGATTTGAATTCATTCTTCAAAGTGTTTGTAGCCACATTTGGAGAAAGTGATCAAGAAATGGTAGTAGAAACCAAGCTCTTATCTTTACGACAAGGATGATAATTAGCCACAACATATATTACAAAATTCTAAAACCTTACTTGCAATATAGAGTAGAATAAAAAAAACCCTTATCAATCAATTTCATTATGAGTTGAAGGATAACATTAAAGATTTATTATTAACAATATCAAAAATAAATTCTTTAGAATAATTTATTGCTTAAACTATTACATGCGATAATCAATTATTTAAAAGACATTAGGAATATAGATTTGGTTAGAGAGGAACAAATCAATTGATAAGAATAATTTTTAAGTTTTTAAAAACTTATTTGATTAAATCAGACTCAATGCAAATTGATGCAGTACGTTTTAAACCTCTCGCTGAATAGGAAAAGACTTGATGTCGTTAAGAGGATTTATACTTATATTGTAGAAAAATAAAGCACAGTACTCAACATTGTCCAAAGAAGCAGCACAATCATGAAATGAGGAATATGGTCGCTAAAGAAGATAATGTGCTGGAAGACAAGTTTTTTCAACTACAATAAGAACCGTGCAGCTGGAATCATATATAATACCTTGTAAAGGTCTTATTTTCTTCACGTTTTTCACCTTGTTTTATAATAGATGTATTTTTAGGACCTAAAAATTACAAAGTCTTTATCTTATTAGATTTAAGAGCCTCAGCTTATTTCATAGACAAAGACTTTGTCAAAAAATAAGAACTTTTTCTAGTCAAGAAAATTAAATTTGTGCATGTAGAAGTTATAGATGGTTGTTTGTTCTATTTTGGAGATGTTATCTATGAGATTATTTTTTTAAATGTAATAACTAAGACATATAATAGTGTAGTAATATTTAATATAATTAAATCTCCCTCTAATCCACTTATTTTAGGATTATTGTAGTTAAAAAAATATAATCCTTATATAAATTGGATTTTCTATAATCTTAATTTTTTTTGTAGTTTAATTTAAAAGTTCGTTAGTCAAGTAAGCATACATAATTCTAATACATCCAAATCCTTACTGATAGATATAAAAGCTTTCATACATGCGGTAAAAGAAGGATCATCTTTTGTTATATATGCCATATATATTTTGGATGCTGAAAAGACTACAAGTGGTATTCCTAACTAGTATCAAGATTTTCAAGATGTTTTTTTAAAAATAGAATACAGATATTCTTTCAAAGTATCAACCTTATAATTGCTTAATTGATCTTCAAGAAGGAATTCAATTACCATTTGGACCAATTTATAGTTTATCATAGAACAAGTTGGCTGCATTGAAGAAATATATCAATGAGAATTTGGCTAAGAACTTCATATATTATTCAAAGTCTCCAATAACAACTCCTATCTTATTTGTAAAGAAAAAAGATGGATTGTTGTGGATGTGCATAGATTATCAAGGACTTAACAAGATTACCATCACGAATAGATATCATTTATCTTTGATTTTAAGGCTTTTTGATCAACTCAATCAAGTAAAGATTTATATAAAAATAGATTTATGAGGAATATACAACTTAGTCTCCATCAAAAAAAGTGATAAATAGAAGATTGCATTTCAAATTAGGTATGGGCATTTTGAATATAATGTCATACTTTTTAGACTTACAAATGTACCAACTGTTTTTCAACATCTTATAAATGACATTTTTTGTGAATTTCTTGATGATTTTATTATCTACTATTTAGACAACATTTTGATCTACTATAAAAATATAAAAGAATATGGACTTCATGTTTGTTGTGTGTTACAAAAATTTAGAGATACATGACTATATGCCAAGATAGAAAAGTATGTATTTCATACTACTTAAGTTGATTTCTTATGATACATCATTTTAAATGATAGTCTTAAGATAGATCTTTAGAAAGTCCAAACAATCATAGACTAGAAGATTTTAAAAATAACAAGAGATATGTAATGCTTTTTGGAATTTTCCAATTATTATCAAATCTTTATCAAGAATTTTTTAAAGTTGTAATTCTACTTAAACACTTAATTTGTAAGGACAAATTTGAGTCAAATAAAGAAGCAAAAGCATTATTTGAAGCTTTGAAGATAACTTTTAATTCTGCACCAATCTTGTATTATGTCCACTTTTTTAAAATATTTTTTATAAAAATAGATGCATTAGACTTTGCTTTGGATGCAATATTATTATAAATGGGAGCAAATGACAAATTCCACCTAATAACTTTTTATTCTAAAAAATTTCTAATAACAAAGATCAACTATAAAATCCATGATAAAGAACTTCATGCAATTCTAGATTCTTTTCAAGAATAGCATCATTATCTAGAAGGTGCTTCTAATCTAGTCACCATTGTTGTATTATAATTCTTTACAGTATATAAAAATTGGTTAAAATATATAATATGTTTATAAGCTCTAATATGTGATAGAATAGTTAGTAAATTATTTAAAAGAGTTGATATAAGGAACTTTATTTTAGTTTTTTTAAATTTAGTTTGATTATGACGTTTAAATTATATAAGATCTAAATATTTAATATGAAGTTTTAAGAAGAGATTGGAAGGCAAAGATGAAGAATTAAACTACTAAGAGGCTTATTTAGAAGGATGAAGACAAAATATAGATGAATGAAGGCAAGGGGTGAAGTTCTTCATTTCTATTAATCAATGGTCATGCTCAATAGGCTTTGAGGAGGCTATCTATGACAAGAACAAGGATTTTAGCAATTTTAGAGATAGCATTTGAAAATTAGAAACTAGGATTAAAAAGCTTATTTTTTGTACTACAATTTTGCTATAAAAATTGAGAGATTTGAAATTTTTATGAGAGAGAAGTAGGCACTTGAATTTAAGGTATACAAATTGTACCTACTATTATTCTTTTGAGGATACTAGGAGTTGTATAAGAGCTTTTAGAGATTGGGAGATGTAACTAAAGAGGTGATTTTAAGATCTATATTTCATGTATAAAAATTATTATATTTGAAGTTCTAAAGAAGGAGATATTAAGAGTCAAAGATAATAGATTGAATTCTAAGGCAATAAGTAGACCGTTTTGTTGATAGTGATGGTTTTTGCCATATCTTGAGCTTTTGAATGAATTTTTGTCTAAAATTTCTAAGAAGGTGTATTATTATATTAAAAAGCTATACATTGAAGTTTCATAGTATTTGGACTTTTAATTTGTGGGATATGAAGAATTTAGTATATAGATATTTATAAACAAGGATTTCAAGATACTATTAGAATTTTAGTGATATCTAAAGATTAGTAACAAATCAACAATTGAAATTTGTAATAGTTGTTGTTAAGAATATATCAATACTTTATGTAAATTTTAAGTAGATTTGGATGGTTGGATTAAAAGTTATAGATTATTGAAGTTCAAAAAAAATTCCCTCCGTATGGGTGAATGAGGGTTTTAGAATATTTATTATATTTTGAGTGTTTTGAGGAAATAAGACTTATATATTAGGTGTAATAGTCCTATGAAAAAATCTTTTATATAAATTTGAGGATTTTCTTATTTTAAATCTTGGTTGAATAATTAGTGACAACCAGAAGCTTCGTGCTTTTTTGAGTCAAATTTTCTCTACAGATCATATGGATCACAAGAATCTTGAATATTTTATATTAGTACACATGCTGAATCATCATTGGGCTCATTGGAATCCACGTCATTGATCTTATAAATTTTTTTAACCATTACTTATAGAACAACTTTGGTTATTTATTTCTATAGATTTTATCATGAATCTTCCAAATTCAAGTTCACATGACTCTATATTCATGATTGTAGATTATTTCACTAAGATAGCCTATTTTGTACTATATACAAAATCTATCATAGGTAAAAAAAATAGCTAAACTCTTCTTTGATAATATCTATCGCTATTATAGATTATTAAAAGATATTTTATTAGATAAAAGGACAAAATTTATATCAAGATTTTAGAGAATCCTTTTTAAAATATTGAAGGTGGATATAAAACTATCTTCAACTTTCTATCCTCAAATTGATGGACAAATGGAATGGATAAATCAAATTTTGGAGCAATATTTGAGATATACCATCAATTATTATTAAGATTAGACAATTTTTTTGCCATTGGCAGAGTTTACTTATAATAATTTTTTATATTCTTTTATTTAATAAACTCCATTCTTTGCCAATTATAATTATCATCTACAATTTGATACTTTTGACTTTTCAAAAATTAATAATCCTACAGCAAAAGATTTGACAAATCAGTTGTCAAAGCTACATGCAACAATGATATTATATTCAAAATACTCATACCTAATTCAAAATACAGTCTTCCATTCATCACCTTCTTTAATGTAGACCAAATTATATGCTCTTTATAAATCTATTTTTATATAGATCTTTACTTAACTGAATTGATCAAGAAGTTTTAAAATCAAAGGTAAAGGATACTTATTCTTGATAGTAATCTTCTTAAGTCTTTAATAATCTATACATATTTGTAATAATCTATCTTTTTTTTTCAAAAATAAGATAAGAGCTTCTATTGGAGATTTTAAATAATATATGAAGTTTTTAATTAAGTTTTTATTAATATATTCTTTTAATGCAGCCAACTCATTTTATAATAAATTATAAATTGGTCCAAATGGTGGTTGAATTCTTTCTTGAAGATCAATTCAATAATTATAAGGTCGATGCTTTAAAAGATTATTTATATTTTTTTTTCAAAAATATCTAAAAAATCTTGATATTGGCTAAGAATATTGTATGTAGTCTTTTTAATATTAGAAATGGATATGGCATATATAACAAAAGGTGATCTTTTTTTTGCCATATATGAAAGCTTTTGTATCTACCAAATTTTTTTTGGATATATTAGATTTATATATTTTTACTTGATTAATGGATTTTTGGATTAAATTACAAGAAAAATTAAGGTTATGAGAAGTCTAATCTATTTGAAGATTATATTTTTTTAATCACAATAATTTTAAAATAACTAGATTAAGAGGAGATCTAATCACACTAAATATTATTATGCTATTATGTTTTTTTATTATTACATTTAAAGAAACAATTTCATGGATGATATTTCCAAAAGATAATAAACAACTATCTATGATTTTTACATATACAGATTTAATTTTTTTAATTAAAGATATTTCTTGATTTTTGGCAAAATCTTTGTCTATGAAATAAGTTGAGGCTCTTGAATTTAATAAGACAAAGACTTTGAGATTTTTAGGTCCTAAAGACATATCTTATGAATCACCAAATCAATTCATTAGTTATTTTAGGATAAAAGAATACATTTAGAGTACCAAAATTATAATTATTAGATAAAGATGTGTTTAGAGGATATTAAATGAAGAAAAATAATATTAGTAGAGAAGAAATAGAGACTTAATAAGTCTTAGAGGTAATAATTTTAGTTTGATATTATTATTTATTATTAAATATTAATGATTAATTATTGAGATCAATATCTACATTGACCACTTATCTACATGCATTACATATAAAAATCTTATCAATAATTAATTAGTAATTAGAAGAAATATAAAAAAGAACCTCATGTCTTTTTAATTAATTGTCACGGACAAGATTTACTCTAATAATCATCTATTTAATATGGATAGGTAAAAGTAGATAAAAGTAGATTAATTGATAATATCTTATAAAAAAGCTTCTTAGAAGCTTGATAGATGCGGATTCATCATTATACATGTCTATAGGTGATTGATAGGCTAAAAACTTAGCCAATAAGCTAGCCACGTGTTACATATATTAGTAGCTTGTAGAACAAGCTAGCCACGTATTGCACATATTGGTAGCTTGTAAAACAAGCTAAGTATGTAGCGCACATATAAGAAACTTATCTTGCAAGTTTGACATGTATCTTGTAAGTTTGATATGTGTCTTACAAGTTGGACATATATTAGAGGTCTTATAGAATGCCGATGTCATATTGCATTTATGTATAGTATATAAAAATATTATATATCTTGTATCTATTGCTATTACATGTGTGATTATTTTAGAAGATATTATAAGGAGAGGATTTATTTCAGCCACTTAATTAGTGAATTAAGGTAGCTATTTTTTTTGTTCCTACCTTACTTATATTCTAGAATAGACTCTTTTGTAATTAGAAGAAAGATAAAGATTGTTTTACTTTTTTTGTTGACTTTTGAGGTAGAATGGACCTTGTGAGGGGTAAAAAAGAAGAGCATGGGGTGAATAGGGCTTGTCCAATAGGATTTGGTTGCCCATGTGGGCGTCTTATAGATTGATATGGAAAGAAAGGGGGATATATTCCTCTTGCTGGACCTAGGGTTTAGACAATTTTGAGTGGTGAACTTTGGAGAGAGATAGCTCCGAAGATATAGAAGCATTTGTAATGAAAATTGAGGTATGTGTTCTTTGAGTTGTAGGGATTCTAGAACCTATTCACTTGCTTGTATTGGAGTTGTGAGCAAAAAGTTATGCTTGTTTTAGTAGAGTGAGATCTGCTGCTATTGAAAAGTGATGGTAGAAACTTCGATCTGCCACTGCAAGTTTGATTTCGAGTCTTTCTTAGTGAAATTTATTGAGAGTGTGGGAAATTGTGCTAGCTTTCTATCAAGACATCTATTGTAGTATTTAGAGTTGGAGAGGAAAATTTGTGAGCTTGAGAGTGGAAAAGGGTCTGCTGCCATCTGATGAAGAAGGGTAGAGACTTTGTTCAACCACCCAAGTCGGACAATCTCTTCAATCTTTTTGATATTTTAGATGCTTATAGTAGCTTGTGTAAGCTTTCCATGAAAACAAAAATCAATAAATTTGAAGCTTTTATGAAAGCTTTATGACCCGTGAAGTGTCAAGAGGGCAAATTGTTGCTAGAGTTTAAAGAGTGGAATCAACTAGCTATAAAATTTGGAGTTTGAGAGGCATGCATGCGAAATTTTAGAATAAGTTAGATGATGGAGTGAGCTTTTTAAAAAGCTATTGCATGCCTAATTTAGAGAATGGAAGTAATCACAACAAAGGCTGAAGTGAAGAGGAGCTTTGTTGCCTTTGCATTTGCTGGAAAATTTTAGTGCCTATTTCTTTTAGCCATAACTTTTAAATGGTAAGACATCTATTTGTGAAATTTTGATATGTTTTAAAATGGATTATTAGCTTTCTATAGGCTATAAGCATGCTTAATTTGAACTTTGATGGATTTTTAGTGATTTATTTAGTTTCAGCTTGTTGTATAACTTGTATTCCTCATATGCGGTTGTATTTTGAGATATACTTGAGTATATACATACTTTGCTTATATTTATTATACAAGTATATATACTTATATTTATATCAAGTATTTATATAAGTATTCTATAATTATTTTACATAATATTTATATAAGTATTTATACAAGTATTTATATAAATATTATACCAAGGATTATATACTATTTTATACAAGTATCTATGTAAGTATTATATCAAGTATTATATAAGTATTTATACAAGTATTATTCAAGGATTTATATTTTATAATTGTACAAGTCTTATACAAGTATAATACAAGTATAATTTGAAAGCTTGAACAAATATTGTGTAAGTATAGAAGATACTTGCACGGCTTCCTGTCATGTTCTCCACTAGTTCTAGTAGCAGCTAGGAACTTGGCATTTTTCCAAGGCAAATTCTCTCTACTCAACACCCTCACATAGTTCTTAGATAGATAATATATATAGAGATAAGAGTGAAGCCTTCTTCACTCTTGTCAACACCTTTTTTGTTCCTAGTCTTATTTCAATAGTCTCTAGTCTTTTTGTCTTTGGCAATAGCCATTCTAGTTTTAATATTATACTATCTTCAAGTGATTTTAAATAGCCCAAGACTTTATTTTGTTCTTTTATGATTCATGTCTTTATCCTTGACATTAATTTTTTAAAAAATTATAATTTTTAATAGATTTAAATTGATTTTATTATTATAAAAAATTAAAAGATAGAAAAATATAATCTTAAATAAATATCAATAATATTAAAATATTATAAAAAAATTTAGAATTTATTTAGAATTTTTTAGGAATTTTTAGAGAAGATTTTAAGATTTTGATAAAATTAAGTTTTATCACCTTAGAAGCCATTATGAAGAAATGGAGCAAGATTTGAAGGCCATACAAGGTTCCTAGGCTAATTCAATGTTTTTGAATATTATAAAAAAGTAAAAATATAAATATACTAATTCTACTAATAGAAAATAGAAGGATCAAATATATATATATATATATATATATATATATATGCAACTAAGTAAAAACCATATCAATGGATTTTTATTGATTACAAAATATGACTAGATTGTTAGTTTAAAAGAGATCCATTTAAAAGGGCTATTAATGAGCTTTATATAATCTTATTTTATTTTTATAATAAATTCTGAGATTTATTTTATATTGATAATAACTTTATATATTTTGAGTCACCTTTGTTAGATATTGGTGATCCTTGAAATCTTATTTTATTTCTTTTATTTGGTATTTAGAATACATACTATATAAATCTTATTAAAAAAAAGAATTAAAAAAGAATTTTTAATGAAAAAAAGAATAGTCAAACCATCTATGTAGATGAATGGAGATGAATGATAGAAATCTTTATTTTTATTGGCCAAAAATTAAGCCCAATGGGCTTCAAGGAGGCTACCTAAGGCCTTATTAGGAATTAGGGTTTTTTTTTGAAGACATTCAAATATTAAAGATTAAAGTCAATAAGTTTAGATTTTTGGCTATGATTTTGGTACAAAAATTAAGTGATTTAGAGTTATTATGAAAGAGATATAAGCACTCAAAGTTAAGGTATTAAAATTGTACCTATTGTCATTCTTTTGGATATAACTTGTGCATGTAGAAAGCAATAAAAGATTGGCAATTAGGATTGGAAAAAATACTTTCTTGGCTATATTTTTCATACATGGATTAATGAATTTCAAGCTAAAATAAATGAGATATTGAGAGTTGAAGTTAGTATTTACAATCTAAGGACATTAAGTAACCCTACTTAATTAGTGGTTGTGTTTTGAGTTATATCTTAAGCAATTTGACAAATTTTTAGCTCAAAATTTTTAGAAGTGTATATTTTTATATTATAAAATTGTATAAAAAAAATTTATGGCATTAAGATTTTTGATTTTTGAGATATGAAGAAAATAGTGCTCATGTGTCTATAAAATAGGGTTTTAAGCACCTGCTAGGATTTTTGAGATATTAAGCAATCCAAAGTAAATCTATAGTTGAATTTTCTTACAATGAAGCTTAAAGATATAAGCTACACTTTGAAGAAATTTGACAAAAATTGAACAATTGGATCAAGAATTATTAGATTCTAAAATTTGAGAAGAAATCAATCTTTTGTGAGTGAATAAGCTATTGAAGGATTTTGTTACAATTTGAGCATTTTATACAAACTAAAAGAGTTTTTTAGGAGCCAAGACTTTATGAAGGTGAAAAAACGGATATATAGAGATATAATAAAATTTTGATATGAAAATAGAGTTTTAAAAAGAAATTATGGTTTTTCTTAAAAATGATTGATTTACCAACAACTTACTAACAACTAGTTAGTTATGATTTTATATTGTAAGAGATGTTTCAAAAAATTTACATATCAAAAAAAACTTTATGTATAAACTTATTTAAATATAAGAGGGTTTTATTAATATAATATATTTTTTAATAATATTATTATGTTATTTGTCTTTTTTATTAAGAAAAAATCACTTATTGGAATCTTACCAATAAGTTATAAGTAGATTCTCTATAGCCATGTATCTAGAGTATTCCTAGATTAAAGATCATGCCTCATGATACCATATCTATGAAGCTTTTAGGAAACTTCTCTATAAGACATGATCAAATTAATCTACTTTTATTTATTTCTACCTATCCATGTTATCTAAATAACTATTAGAATAAATCTTATATCCATGATAATAAGTGAATCCAAAGATAAAGAAGGTGATAGCACATCTAGCATTACTATAAAAAAAAAAAAAAAATTAAACGTTCAATACCTATATTTAATACAACTCGAGTGTTTTTTGATAAGTTGACAAAGAATTTTAAGATTAATAGCCTAATAAAATGAAGTCTTTAAAAACATTTGTTAAAAGTAATGATGAGTCATTATAGAAAGCATATACTAGGCTTTAAAGGTTGATTGTTGCTACACAAGGTATAATAGAGCAATAAGAAATCTAATATTAGTACAATATATTAGACAAGGAACTTAAAACCATTGTATAAAATGAAGCTTTGAAATTTGGAATGCCATCAACATTGAGGTTTTTATTTGAAACATTTGAAAAAATTGAAATCAACTTGTTAGAAGAAAAGATAGCATTGACATTTTTAATTAAAGAACCTAAGCTAATAAAGAAATATAAAGCAGAATAGAGGAGCCTTCCATCTTATATAAGTGAATCTCAGTCTAAGTACTTTAGTTGTGAAAAACTAGGACATTTGAAGAAAAATTGTCTACAAAATAAAAAAAAACTACTCAAATAGGATCATATTGCTCTAGATGTGGAATAAAAAAATATAAATTAAAAAAATATTGGAATCTATATTTAAAATTGAAGTATATTGGTGCAAGGAGCAAGGCCAACCTAAAAGATAGTTAAGAATAAGGATCTTAGTTAAGGACCTTTTAGAAGAAACAAGAAGTCTTAAAAGGCCAAGTTTCTTGAGCTAGAAGAAAAAATGGGAGCAATGAATGTTGCTATAGAAGGTGGAAGTATTCTTTCAAAAGAAACAAAAAAAAAAAGAATCCCTGATTATTATTCAAAAGATCATAATTATATATTATGTAATATGACAATATCAAAAGAAAGTCTACATCTTAAAGTATATTCTAAGTTGATAAGTCATACAGCTATTCTATTAGATGTGCCTTAAGGAACTAATCCAATATTAGATCTTCAAAGAGGTGAAGTACATCAATAAGTGAGATTGCTTAAGTCTTACATTATTTAAAAAATAATATCTACATCTTCTATAATACCACCTATCAGGTTAGAAGTACCTAAGATAAAGACACCATTACATTATCAAGATAAGCATAAAAAAGAATATGAGGAGATTTTGGCATCATATTCAATTTGGCTGCTACTATGATGTCTCAAGGACCATTATTTTTTGCTACCATGTTAATTCAATTTGAATATAGCCTTTGTATTTAAATTGGCATCTAATATATGAGAGTTGGAAAATCCAAGGATATTTGGAACTATGTATGCAGTTTTGAATCATAATATGGATAATAGCAATGAATTTGAGCAATTAGAGGGTATCTATATAATAGCAATTTGAGCTCATACTATGCCAATAAGACCAATTATTGAGAAATCACCTATTATACTTAATGTGGTAGTAGTGGACAATTCCAAAGGTCTATTTCAATTAATAAGATCTAATAGAAAGATCTATAGGCTACAAAGAATATTGTTGAATTTAGAAGCACAATCTTTGGTATTGAAAGTTTTAACATTTGAAGGTTAAGGACTTATTAAGGATACCTTAGAAATTTGTTCTTAGACCATAAATATATCAATGGATAGAACAAAATAAGCTACAGGCATTACAAAGAAGGAACTCAGTTTATAGCTCCAACTAGATGTTAATTTCATAAAGATAAAAGCAATAATCATAGAAGCCAAGTCTTATGATGTTTTAGTAGGGACTATGGTGTTGCATCTATTAGATTTTACTTTAGATTTTTAGATGGAGATAGTCTTTTATAGGCCAAGATAGCAAGTAGGAGATGAGTAGAAGGCTTAGCTATCAATTCAATTTATTTGAATTCTTGTTGGTAATATGGTTGATACCTATTGCTTTACAAGACTTATAAATAATAAAAATCTTTGTTTTAAAGAAGACTTTAATAAATAAGATTTATCATGGATATAATATGCTTCATCTAGCACATTAGAAGAAGGTGAAGAATTATAAGGCCTTAATGACATTAATGAAGAGTCTTTATCAATAAAAAAAAAATCTATATATTTATATATATACTACATATATTAGCAAATATATTAGTATTATATTATTAGAATAATTTAAAAGAAGATATTATTAAATCTTTTAAATTATTCTAAAATATCTTACAAATTAATTAGTAAATATATTAATATTAAACTATTAAAATATTACATATATAACATAGTATGGTATATGAATATTTTAAGAGAGAAAAATTGGCTAATACTTTAATTGCTAAAGAGAAGGATCATATCCTATAACAAGTCAAAAGATTTGTATAGAAGGGGATTTATTCACTTTGAATATGGCCAAATAACAATAAAAAAAAAAAACATTCAAATCTCACAATATAAAAAAGTTGATTAAGCATGCTTATAAAGAACTAGATCATTTTGAAGTTCAAAAGATGTATATATTATTATAATTTCACTATTAGTGGAGAGGCATACAATTACAAATTCAACAATTGGTAGCTAGATGTGTAATATGTGACCAAGTGAGGGCATCATTTAATGCACCAATGCCTCAATTATAACCACTATCAATTATGGATTAATATTATAGATAGAATTTAAACTTTTTAAGACTGTTATCAATTATATTTCAATACAATAAGTATGTATTAGTCATGATTAAATATTTTTACAAGTAATAAGAAGTAATGCCTTTGTTTAATAAATTTAATAAAAGAATTGCTTATGCTTTCTTGGACAAAAAGTTAAGTTGATTTGAAACTTCAACAGAGTTCTTTAAAATCCAAAGAAGAAATTTTTTTAGAGAATTTCAAACCTTATGTGAGCAAATAATGATTGATTATAGAACAACTTCAAGGGACCATCTAAAAATAGATGGTTTGATAGAATATATGGTACGGACTATCATAAAGAGGCTTTAAAAATATACTTTATAAAAAGAGCATTATCAATATTAAGACTTATAATTGCCTTGGTTGGCATTGAATTATAAATTTAATAAACAAGCCTCATTAGTTTTATTTTCATCTTATTTTTTATTGTATGGCAAAGATCAAATATTACTTCTGGCTATCAGAAGGGATATTGAGACCCTTGTAATTAATATGCATGATCCAAAATTGTGGGCACAGGTTTGTAAGCAATAAGAAAATTTATACAAATAGATAATGCCAATAGCTATGGAAAACTTGAGTATTGCACAACATAGAGATATTTTGAAATATGCTATCATTTAAGGAAGAGGCTATAGGTCACAAGTACAATGATTCTCTTTAAGAGATTATATCTATTTGCAGTAAATTATACCAATTACTTTGGATGTAATAGCAAGACGTATAATTTTACATGTGGGGGAGGTTTTCAACTCAAAAGTATTGTTTCTAGAAGGCCATGATGGAAGGATTTTAAAGGATCATACACATAATTATGTACTATGTTATTTGTCACATATTGATAGTAGAATTGATACCAAGTTATCATATATTTCAATTGCGTTAAAATATATATTATGCAAAAGTGTTTATGGTATTTCCATAATGATTTTGTATGATGTTTGTTCTATAGGGTGGCATATGAATTATTTGAATCTACCATTAGAAACAATTCTAGTTAGAAATTGGTTATATCTAAAGTGTATCAAAAATAGTAGGCATTTAAAATATATATGATGGTTTTTACTTTGATTATTCTTTAACCTTGTGAATTGAGTATTTTAAGATTTGTCAATGTAAAAGAGACTTCAACATAGGCAAAAGAAAAAAATAAAAGATATATTTCTAATCCGCTTACTATATTTTGTATACAATTAAAATCTTGGATATTTTATTCCTTTTAATTCATCTCTTTTATTTATATATTAATATAATGATGGTATCTTATATATTTAGTCATTACATGTTGATATTTTAATTGTGGATTATATTCCAACTACATGTTATGAATGTATATGGTTGAGACATCCAACTCAAGCCATGTAGTGTGTAATGTGGTTGTAGCTTATTGTCACAAGCCATATAGATAAGATGGCAATGTAATAATCACCACAACCTACTTAGTGTAGAATATATATGGTCATTGTTAGTTTTTATCAATCATACAAATAGTATGCCAATACATATGGCACATATAAAATATTTGCTTTGATTGATCTTTAGATTATCAATTCTCATCTAATTACATAATGTGTTTGTACACGATAATTTTTTTATTTAATTTTATTGTATTGATTTTAATTAATTATTATTTATTAACTTTTTTATTTTTTAATTAATTTTTTGTTTGTAATAAATTCCTTCACCTTTATCTTTAGCACTTTCATATAACAAAACTTGAGCTTTGTTGAATATCAAAATAGAAGTTATAAATTTTAAATATATATATTTATTAAAATCTTAGAAATAATACTAATATCTATAATATTACAATAGGCTAGAAATATTATATATTTAATAAAATATTATAGAATTTTTTTTATTATAAATATAATTTAAATTTATTAAAATATTATGTGACTGTAGAAATTTTCATATAGAAATCTACAACAAAAGTATCTCATAATTTGGACTCATGTTTTAATATCCTTTTCATCTTCAAAAAAAATTATATAATTCTTTTGTTAATTAATATATGTAGATGTAAGAATAAAATTATTTTTTGTCATTTTATTATTTAACTTATATTTTAATTATTGTGAGGATAAAATTCACTCCTCAACCCAAAGTATAAGGTGGCCTCAATTAAGAGTTGCTTATAAATTGTGGTATAAAGTATAAGGAGCAATAAACAACAATGAAGGAAAAGAACAATACAATACAAGTGAAATATGTGCAATTGAGTAATTGTACACTACAAAACTAGTCACAGTCTGTTCACTATATTTTTACCTAGTAAAAAATAAAAGTAAAAGATAAAAATTATATTTTAAAGTAGATAATTCTTTTATCTTTCTAATGATATAAAAAACATGTAAATCCAAATTATTATGAGTAAGTTATGATAGTTCAAAGATAAAAGATAAAAAATTGAAAAGTTAAGTGAGTAATTTTTACCTCAAGGGTAACTTGCTTAAGAGATCAAGAGTTCGAACCTCACCAAGGCTCACAAGTAGTGTATAAGGGTATCCTGGAGAGGCCATGAGGCCTTAGTCTTATCCTCCTACCTACATCCAAGGTGCCACAACCCATATGGGATTTATACACCTCCCTTCCTACAAGGACTACACTAGCTACTAGTCCTTCTATTTTCTACTAGTAGAACTAATATTTTTGCATTTTTGACTTCACCATGGTATTTAAAAACATCCAATTAGCCTAGGAACCTTGAATGGTCTTCAAATCTTGCTCCATTTCTTCATAATGGCTCCCAAGGTGGTAAAACTCATTTTTACCAAAGTTTGAAAAATTCTTCTAAAAATTCCTAAAAAATTCTAAATAAATTCTAAATAAATTCTAAATAAATTCTAAAAATTCTTATAATATTTTTAAAGTGATAATATCAATTTAAAACTATTTTATTCTACCTTGGTGATTTTTTATAATAATAAAATTAATTTAAATCTACTAAATTTCCTATTTTCTACATAAATAATTAAAAAGATATGAGATTTCTTTCTCATGCTTCTTCTACTCACTAAGTAATATTTATATATATTTAATAAGTAGTACATGAAGATAGAAGGCCAATGTAGACATTAGTCTCCATAACTAAATATTCATTCTTACAATTAAAAAAAAATACTAAACCAACTAAAATAATTGCCTGACTCACAGTCTTATATTAAAATTTTCTAGTCTCTTTTTACTTTTAAAAAAATTATTCTATATATATATATATATATATATATATTTTTTTTTTTATTTTTTTTATTTTATTTATTTATTTATTTATCTTTCTTTTTTTTTATAGATCATACCTTGAACAATTTTTGGCATTCACATCACCAATTTCAAATAATAAAATAATTCTAATCTTAAAAAGAAGTTTAAGCTTTAGATATAAGACCATTTTTTCTTTTATAAAATAAAATAGTAGTATCTTTAATTTATTATTAATATATTAATTCTAAAAAAATAATATGAAATATAGGTCTCACATAAAAATATGCATTATTTTTTAAAGTTTCATAATGACATGAGAACCATATCTTTATAATTTATTAAAAAGTGAAATTTTTAAAAAAATATTTTAATTCTTTTAAAAAGAAAGTAGATTTTTCTATTGACAATAAACATTTGTATTATAAACCAAGATACACCATTAAAGATTGTAAAATAAAAATAGTCTAAAAAATGACTAAATAAAATAATATTATTATAAAACCTAATAGATTTTGTGTGGTTCTTCTAAAAGCTAAATAAAGATCTATCTATATAGTATATAGATTTTAGAGCAATACAACACATGTTATTAAATATATTAAGTATATATGGTTAGTTTTTTTTTATTTTTCTATTATTAAGAGGCAACATAATATTATACAAAATTAATATTTATAGTTACATTACAATAAGATTTCTAAATGGTATAAAAAAAATCACATGTAATAACTTTCACATCTTTGAACTTACAAAGAATTTGTTTTTAAATTAAACAATAAAAAATATTTAGAAGATAAGTTTGAATAAAATATATAATTTTAGAATTACTACAAAAAAATGTTAAATAATTGAAAAAGAAAAAATTAATAAAAAAAATTACACATATTAGGTCTTACAATAATATCTACTTATTACATAATTATTATATTAGTAGCCTCAAATTTCTATAAGTTTAAAGTTTGGCATCTAAAACTAAATTGTATGAAACAACCAATATTTTTAAAAAGTAGACAATATCAAAAGGACATGAGGTTTTATGTACAAGAATTATTATTATATTAATTATTTAATTAGAAATAATAATATAAAAATAATTACAAAAAAATCATAATAAGCATTAAAATTTTAGAATTTATATATACCATTACATGTGATTCAATGCAAATAAGAACATATTTTAATCATAGATATTTTATGACACCTATATATGAACTATTTAGATTATTTTTTTTAAAATTTAATATTAAAATATATATAATAAATTTTATATTTTAAAATTTTAAAAAATTAAATTTTTATATATTAAGATTGATTATATATTGGAATATTCAACCAATGAAGTTAATAAATTTTTTTCTGTAACAAAGTACTAAAAAATAATGTATAATTATTTATATATCTTAACAAAATGGTGTATTTAAGAGAAAGAATAAAAACATTAGAAGTAAAATTTTGGCTATGTTATCATATATTAAATTATTTATAATAATTTTAGAAGAAAAAAATTAAAGATTTAAATTTTTTTTCAAATAAAACTATAATGGATAATTTAGAATAAAATAGCTTCAAAATTAAAATCTCTAGTGAATTTTATTAAAAAACGGATTTATTTTAGAATATTTTAAAATAAGATATATTTTATATTTAAAAAGCAACAAAAAAAATATGAAATTTTATTCTACTAAAGCTATTTTTTAGACTATAATAAAGAATGCAAAGTATATTTTTTCTAATAAGAATTCATATATAAAAGATCATAATATCAAAAGATATTCTTTATTATAAAAATATCTATATTAAATAAAATTGACTTTAATAAAAAAAATAATAATTAATAAGTTTTGATCTATTTAATTTTTTTATATATTAATATATATACTAAAAAGTAATATTTAGACTTTTTTTTACTACCTAACAATATCATTCAATAAGATATTAAAGAGAAAAAAAAATTATTAATTCATATTTATTAAAATTAAAAAATATGACTTTATTAAAAACTATGGCTAAAGTCATTTGGCTAAAATATTTATAAAGTGGATTTAATTATTTAAAATCAAATTTTATTATAATTTATATTAAAAGTAAAAGTAACTTTAAGTACAAATAAAAATATTATTTATATAATATAAATATAAATATATAATACTATTTTATTTAAAAAAAGATTCTTATAAAAGTCTTCTAATTATATTCTATTTCAACATCAAATGTACCTTTTCATATCTTTATAACATTATATAAAATCTTAATTAAATTTTTTATAATATAATATTTTTGATTTAATTATAAAAAAAAATTCTAAATATAGTTTCTTTTATTTATTTTTATCTATGGTAGAATATTCAACTAAAGATATATTCAATCACAATTAGAGATTTTAGAAAATAGTGATGCTCAAAAAAAATTATACATTAGTTTGATTACAAATTGATATAGTCTTATAATTCTATTCATTTGGCTTCTATTTATATTGTTTTAAATGAAGAAGAAGACCCTTCTAATTACATGATATTATAATTCAATGATTTAAAAAAAAAAAAAAAAAAAAAAAAAGATCTTATTTATTTATTTATTTATTAGCACTAATAAGAACCTTGTATCAAATAATTATTTTAAAAAATAATAATTTATTCATAATCAATATAATTAAATTTAAATCAACTCTAGTATGGACCATGGTCAAAATCTATCTTTGACTTGTACATCTTTTAATTAAATTACTCTCTTTAATTTTCAACTAATTTATAATTGGTCAAAAAAGACTAAAAATCCAAATCTCTAAAACCATTACCAACTACTAGCAAATAGATAAGTACAATATATATATATATATATATATATATATATTTGTTAAACTATAATAAAAAGTAATTTTAAAACATAAAAAAATATGAAAAAGAATTTATTCTTTTTTAGTTATTATAAAAAATAATATATTAATATAAATATTAAAAAAATAAAGATATCTCTAATTCTTTAATAGAAAATATAATATTTGATATTTTTAAACCAATGAAATAGTATTGAATCACTTTTTGTATGTATTATGGCTTCTTTTTGTATGTATTAAGTTTTTCTTGGCTCATCTAAAGAATGCATAAAAATTAAAATAAATAATATTATAGAAATTTCTTATAAATTTATTAAATTTTATAAAGAAAATATGACCTTTAATTGCTATAAATAGAATAAAAACTTTGACATTCACTAAAATTATATTCTTCCAAACTCTAACTTAATAATATAATCCTTGATAGTTTTATAATCAATTTTTTTTTTTTTTTTTTTGTTGCACAATCTACTATATTAGTATATACTTCCATTAACCATTAATAAAAAAATATATTTTTTATTACTTCAATCTTATATATAATATTTGTTCAATAGCTAAAAAGATCATGAATTGCTATTGCCAAGAATAACTTAAAGACAACAATAACAATGAATGATGATAAATTTAGTATCAATTTGATTTAGTCCCAACACATTGTCATGTTGTGATTTTGCTACCATATGAAAATATTGTACATATATACTTAATGTATAATTTACTACGCAGTTAAATGAGAGCCATATCAATGGATTTTTATTTATTACAAAATATGGTTAGATTATTATTTTAAAAGAAATCTGTTTAAAAAGGCTATTATTGAGCTTTATATAACCTTTCTTTTTTTTTGATAGTAAATTTTGAGGTTGATTTTATATTGATAATAACTTTTATATATTTTGAATCATCTTTGTTAGATATTAGTGATCTTTAAAATCTTATTTTATTTCTTTTATTTGATATTTGGAACATATATTATGTAAATCTTATTAGACAAAAGATTAGAAAAAAGTTTTTATTGTAAAAGAGAGTAGTTAGGCCATCTATATAGATGAATGGAGATGGATGATAGAAATCTTTATTTCTATTGGCCAAAAGTCATATCCAATAGACTTCAAGGAGGTTGCCTAAGGCCTTATCATGAATTAGGGTTTTTTTTTGAAGGCATTCAAACACTAGATGTTAGGATCAACAAGTTTAGATTTTTGGCTATGGTTTTGGTATAAAAATTGAGTGATTTGGAGTTTTTATGAAGGAGATATAGGCACTCAAAGTTAAGGTGTCAAATTTGTATCTATTTCCACTCTATTGGATATAACTCATGCATACAAAAAGCAATAAAGGATTGGTGATTGGGATTGGAGAGAATACTTTCTTGGCTACACTTGATATATATAATTTGATGAATTCTAATCTAAAATGAATGAGATATTGAGAGCTGAAGTTAGTGCTTGTAATTTAAAGGCAATAAGTAACCTACTTAAATAGTGGTTGTGTTTTGAATTATATCTTATGCAATTTGACAAATTTTTGACTCAAAATTTTCAAATGTGTATATTTTCATGTTAAAAAACTATATATAAAAATTTTATGGTATTAAGATTTTTGCAAACTAAAGGGGTTTTTTTGATAGCCAAGATTTTATGGAAGTGAAAAAATAGGTATATGGAGCTATAATAAAATTTTGATATAAAGAAGAGGTTTTTAAAAAGAGATTTTGGATTTTCTTAGAAATTATTGAGAATCTAACTTACTAACTATTAATTAATTGTGATTTTATATATTTAAAAAAAAAAAAAAAAAGTGTTAAGGATTTTCTACATGACATAGAAAAACTTTATATACAAACCTACTTAAATATTAAAAGTTTTTAATAGTACAATATTTTTTATAATATTACTATATCTATTTGTCCTTCTTAAAGACAAGTAACTTATTAGAATCTTGCCAATAAGTTACAAGTAAATTCTCTACAACTAAATATCCAGTGTATTCCCAGATTAAAAATCACCCCACATGACAACGTATTGGTTAGATATAGTTGGTTTTAAGAATTGCACGTATATCATGTTATATACAATAAGCAATGCAATGGGCAAATGCATCCATACTTTAGAACACACACAGAAAATATTGAAAAAGAAGGAAAAACTTCATAGCTTCTACACGGAAGCTAGGCTTGAATTTATGGATGATCTGCTGTTGCTGCTTCCCTACTGAGGGGCTTCCATCAGGATCACCACACAACTTCCACAGGAGCATTTTGTTCACATAATCCCATTGCAACCATGAAAGCAGCTGATGATGCTACTCTGTAGACCCAGAAACAGTGCTCATTAGTGCTAACGAGGACTTTGCAGCAAATGAGATGCAACTGCAGCTCATAGTTGGAGCAGGTGTGAAATTGAATTGTTAGAAGGAACGATGAAAAGTGCCTCAGCTTTTGGATTTGCTGTATACCTTCGGTGTTGGTTCAAGCTTCAGAGCACAAGTTATCTTGTATTGATCCAGTTTCACGCCATGGTGCTGAAGCTCCTCTCAAACCCGTAATTGATTTCACCAAGGATAGGCATGAAAGAATCCCATTATGGTTGAGTGTTCATTGTTACATGAAAAGTTTGCGCTCACAGCTAATGAAATTACACTTGGAATGTTGCATGATCATCAACTGAAATAGTCAAATTATATTGAAAATAGTTGATCGTCGCATTAACGACGTCGACATCTGCAGCTCCCATGGCAATTAATACGTTGGACACTTCTCCTCAAACCGCCTCAATTCAGCTTCAAAGTATTTCTTCAAGTAAACTTTATTCCCAACACGTCAGTGCTCTGGGTGTGATCTCTGATAACCTATTATCAACTGCAACACTTCGCAATTATCTATACCGTGTTGAGTATATGAACTCTCTCCCCAGGCACAAACTTCTCTACCTTACAACTGTTTGCTTCACAAGTATACAGAACCCTTGTTAAATATGGAACTCGTTGGGAAGACTGAGTGAATAAATAAAATGATAAGTCAAGGTGACAGAAAAAAGGGGAATCTGCGACGCAACCGACATTGGTACAAATAACGCAATGCCCCCAATACTGGCCGATTGTGGCCAGAAAATTAGGCAGGCGCCACATTCTTGTTTTCTTGCAGCTGCAACATACACACCAACCAGAGCGCTTAATAATACAGCAATACCGCATCATCTGCCCGATATTTGTTTATCTTCCTCGACCTTGATACTGTCCGAAACATCTGCATGCTGCCTCTCTTTCCCTCTGGAATTCAATTCACCTGTGTTGCCACTAGTGAATTGGATTGTTGCATGACCATCACAATATTCGAGTCGGTTGATCCTGCTCCGCGATCCTTGATTCGCTCCTTTGAGGAACTTTATTACCTTCAGTCATTGGTTGAAATAGTTATTTTCAAAGGTTTCACCTCATCCTTCATCGAAGATGGCTAACTTTATTGGGAAATAACTCTGCCTACACGCTCAATAGGGCCAGGCTTGGCGCGCGAAGTTGATCTAGGCTGTGATCCAGGATCAAAACCGACTTGTCTCCAATGATTCAGTCTCGGACACATTCCCTGTAGCAGAAAAAAATGAATGATTAAGAGCCATTTGTATGTCACTCCAGCTAGTTCTACCCAGCAACACAATTGATTCTCCCGACACAACTAGAGCGTACTCAACATAGCAGATTAATTGGACAAATTCAAGGCCCATATATCAACGACAGTTTTAGCTGGATAGGACCAAAGCTGCGGCGCAAACATTATACAGATATGAATGACCAACACATACTTTCAGAGGGCTTCTTAACGAAGCAGTCCAATCGCTGTCCCCAATCCCAGGCTCCTCACTATCATTATGTAAGTCGAAGCAAGTTTGACCATTCAAGTTGCTGTCTTTGCAGTGACCGGTACTGTCTCCTTCCTGTCTGTTGCTCTGAGGCTCTTTCTTCAGGTTTTTCTTAACAGCTGCAAGTCTTCCAACAACTCGTTCTCTGCAAAAGCTGCCTGCATAAGTGCAGTGCTCAGCTGGTAGTGATATCTCTGGAGACATCGGCAGAAAGTGACCTTCTGTGTTGAAAATATACCTGCAAAATTTTAGATGAAGAAGCAACGACATCCCTCAGATATCATTTAGAGTTTAAATCTTGGTTGTCCTGATGAGCTCTTATTTATGCACCGCAAACACAAGAAACACTACCAGCTACCGATTACAAAGTACCGAACATAAATGAAGTATAATCATAAATAAAGGCACAGGAAGTAACAAAATCGCAACGAGACCCACTAATAAAAAAACTCCGAGGATGAAGTCTGTGATCCTTTGGACGAACACTTAAAATATGAAATGCATGAAAAAAAAATGGGTTCGAGTACTTACGGGTAAGGGCCTTTCTCTACCAAATTGTCCCCACCAGCACCCAAATCAAAAAGCAGCCAAAGGTATTTCACCTGTAAACCACCACGATTATGATGCAGAAGTGTGTTTGAGAATATATCAGGATTTCCATTACGGGGCATTCTGACTCTAATAGATGAAGGATTCAATGCCAAACAAATATTTGCAGCAATATAAAAAGAATAAACGCAGTGCAGAAAGATACAAATGGAAGACGAAAAAAATCATAAAATGAGCTATCTATTACAAATACAATGATAATTTGAAGACTGTGAAGGGAAGGACCACCTACAGTTTCAGCTAAGAAGAAGCTCTCCATATGATCATCCTGTTCATGTGACTCCACATCTGCTATATGGCAATAACCACAGCGACATTTTGCCGACTTTTGCAAGCTAGCCACTACGTCCCGTCCAACATCTAAGTACCTACAACCATGACTCAAAACCATTAACTAACTACTTCAATCTTACTATGCATATAAAGCCTACAAATGAGCATCAAAGTCAATCACAAGTTAAAGAAGCATGAAGGAGTAGCACAAAACATCAAAGCAGAAAAAACATGAATGTTTTACAAGCTAAAACAAATAAGCCTAAAAAGAACACATACATAGGGTTTCGAGTGGCTTTGTAAAGCATGTAAGTGCTCTCTACAAGCTCTGGGCGCAATGGGTAACTTCTTTGACCTGGCTGCAAAACACAATACTCCCATCAGAGTTCTGCATATAACAAGATCACTCTTAATAAAATTAGAAAATCAGACGATAACTTCCAGCATTAGAGTGCAACATCACCCAATAATAAGCTGGGAGAAGAGAAAGGTAGACAAGGCCTTGCAATTTTGTAAGACTAATCAGAAGCAGATTCAAACTTCCATGTACCAAGAGGCAGCCCACAACCGAGCCTCCTTAAAAACTCTAAAAAATAGAACAGTGAATGGAGGTCATGTTGACAAGTTGATCTTAGAAAATGAAGCTGTGTTATTCTATGGAATGACGATTTCTCTTACTTGCACACTGGATGTAGCCAAATTAAAGCCCTCAGGTGTGAATCCGTAACGCTTCCATACAGCGAAAAAAGCCTTGTGAGTACGAACTGCTGGCTCAACATCACCTGCCAAGACCTGTTTCACATGCAAGGAACATGTGAACTCCACAGAAATATGTGGTGCCTTCTGCCCTAGAACTCGCACATGCTAACCGATTGAACTCTTAGAGCAGATAGTTTGACGAATTGGTTAAAACACAAGGGAAACATTTGCGACTTTACAAAATAAGTTCGAAACATAATCAACGGCCCATACCTGTAAGCCCGGCCAAAAGGCTTGAAGACTATTAAACAAAGGCCACACAACAACACCCGAGTTCATGTTTACCTCCAAGTACCTAGAATAAAACAACCGAACCTAACATTAAAAATACACACACTTGGCGCAGGCGTTGACCGAATGAATTGCAGTAAATACAAATTGCTCAATCAAGGTTATTCACAAATTAGCCTGCATGTCGCGCACGACAAGTTGAGAAAGTAATACATAAAGGACCATTTTTGCTTACCAGGGATCATTGTGAAGATGACGCATGACAGATTTATAAGCCTCTTTGAACATATATAAGTATTCTTCATCCCCCAATAGCAAATATGCCTACAGAAAAGGTTAATAAATCAGCACCAGGTACATAACTCGGAAGTGACCCTCTCGGTTACTTAAAATCACCAAGTCCTATAATAATTTCTTAAGTAATTTCATGCCTTCCAATAATTAACTATGATCCGATATACTGATAAACAATTACATCCATGCACAAATACGATTAGCCTGTATTACATTTAGTGTGCGAATACTTCTTAGCAGAAGGTTGTTTGATCCAAATTGAACACTCTGGCAACCTCCAATGGATTGGCAAACATAGTAATCATAACATAAACACAAACACAGAAACATGACAACAAGGGGAAACTGACCTTGAGTAGGTACTCATAGAACGAATCAATGCTGGTACCAATGCCTGCATCCTATAGCACATACCCCGTATAAGTAATATTGCAAATTAGCATCTGCAGTGCTATTGCAAGATAGCAGAGCAAACACATGAATCATCAGCTTCAATCCTAATGAGGAATACCGCAACCTTCAAATTTGGGTAAATGGGTCGAACAACTACAATAGTTTCTTGACATCCCCAAGGAACACATTCTGCACTACTTCTACCCAGTCATTCCCGCCATGGCATATTTTCAAATATCCAGTAGCCTACACACAAGAAAAGAAGTGTACTTTGTGTGTCCACTCGCTTGAAAATACATTGATGTGACCTCCAACAAGTCCCAATCGTGACCGTTGTGCCCATAACCCTAAAACTGCTCGCTTCGTGACCTTTTCAAATTCTGTCGCCCCCACACAGCCAAAAATTGTAAGTAAAGCTTCACACCCAAACATGAGTATAATTTCAATGATTTCAAGTCAATGCTTTCGGAATGTATAAGAGTACACAAACATGATTTTTGAAATATAAAATTTCAATTGTGATATGCAGCGGGCACTGCAACCAATCGTAAAAATGTTGGAAAAAAGTTGTATCTTCGTATGTTTTGACACAACTAGAATAGTAAATTTACAGGAACCAAAAAAACAAAATACAAAAACGAGGATACAACTTCTTCCTTACCAGGGTCACCTGTCAACCGACTGAGCACTCCAAATTCCAAAGTCAAAGTTCCACCACCGGCGGTTGAGGACACCTGCACACCTTGACAACCAGTTCCTCAATTAAAAGGACTGTAAAACTCTAGTATCTCATCAACTTGGCCTCCGCAACAAATGTTTACTGGGGGACATGTAAAAGACACATCAATGCAAGACACAAAAGCCACAACTGCTGAGTATTACAGTAAGAGGATTCAACAAAAAAGATATTACAAAAACGTTCCCCATAGCCTGATATACCAAGACCAAAAATTAATCTCCTGTTCTTAATTTGACGTAAGAAAGCAAGGGATTAAGAGGCACACCCTAGACTAAGGAGTGTAGCTCTAGGAGAGGCTCGCCTTGCCTGACTCTCATCATCGCTGACCCCGAGCGCTAGATTGACAGATCCAAACGGAATACCTGAAACATCCCACAGAGGGATTAAAACCAAGTTTAAAAAAAAGCACTAAAAATCTCATCATAGTAAACCCTAAGCAAAAATATACCAGAACTATGTAAAATCTGCGCACTCGTGACAGTAGAACCTGTAGGTGTGTCAAATGCAGGTAACATTCGCCGCCCAAGATCCTCCGCCAAACGCAGTAACTCGTTATCATAAAGATCTACTTGCATGCCCTGCGATACAAACACACATCAGGCGTATTACTTGAAGATTCAAGTGTTGAGTTGCGGTTTGGCTTCGTTTCCCTTACAAAAAAGCTTAATCTCAGATTATGAAAGTATGGAAAAAGCGTGACTATATTTTGAAGACATGAACTACGTACCGTGGAAGCATCTGAAGCGATTAAATGAGCAGATAGAAGACCGCCAAGCATACGAATAGTTGTCTCAAATACAGATACCGTTTTGTTCTGCAATCATGGCAACCAAGTCTAATGAAAAACTGACTTAGCAAACGCAGAACGTCCAAATCATAGTATTGCAGCAAGACCTCTCTAAGAGAGCAGCTACCTAGGAGCAAAAAATTCACCGCTTCAATTACCTTGTCAAAGCTTAAATTTTTTCCGAGCCAGTTGACTCCCTTGCTAAACCGTGCGCGATCACCCAACAAAGCAAGCATATCCAATGAATCAACCTGACAGTCCAAATGAGCACAAAATCAACTCACTTGCCTCAATGTAAAACCGTTTCTACATTGACTTAGCGGGATAGTCCCTGTTATCCAGATTGATCAAAATGGAGGATTTCATGACGACTCAAATGATTTGTCAATGTCTTGTCGTGCCACCATAATGCAGAACCAAATGATCTCCAGATAAAAGTTCAAGATACCAGATAGAAAGCTTACAAGCGTCAGAGAGTAACCACCGAGCGAGTCTTCGCCAGTGCAGCTCATAGGTCTTAGTTCATCCAGAGGAAATGCATACTCCATATAATTATCAAACCCATGGTAAAACATATCCTTGACCTGCATAAACGCAATCTTTCATCATAAGCGACAGGACTACTCAGAGACTATGAATCAGACGCAATGAGCCACGATTGTGCTGTGAATATCCCAATTACAAAAATAGGAGCAGACTTCGTACAGCACTCTAACCAAAATCTACAAACTTTCACCTCTAGCCTCCTCACAAGCAACTTACCAAACTGTGAACCCTAAAACCTTTTCATCGTCAGTATTTCTAAGCCAATCTAGTTTAAAGAAAAAAGATCCATACTTGCCATCAAACATAAAACCCTCGCATAGTATTTCTCAATTACTGCCAAGAAATTGGTCACAATCTATACAAAACTTGTTGCGCTTGACACTCCGGAAGGATTTCAGATTTTGATGCCACTTGGTTTCTACAGTACTAGACATATTGGCCCCAGAACGATGACCAAAACGTAACTCACAGAACACAAAACTCAATGCTTTCAGTAAGAATAGATGTAGGCAAAATAAATTTTCTATACAAAATTGCAGTATGGAAGAGTAATTGAACTAAGTTGATTACATTCCTCCACCAACAGAATCCCCTTAGATTTATGTAAATCCTCGTGTTGCCAAATAAACTTGATATATTAAATCGGAAAGCCAGCATGTACAAATCCAGATTTGGGGATTGACCCTCATTACGATACACGACTTGACTATTGCAAAAGAAGAGTCCCTGAAGAACTAGACGGGATTCTTAGAAGAAGTGAAAAGCTAATCATTAGTTCGCGACTTAATTGCTATAATACATTCCAGAATCGCAATGGATGCAATTCATTGCACGAGCTACTCAGGCAACAACACCTCTTGGATTCAGACACAAAAGGTACACACAAAATCTTGAATCCAGCGAAAGCCCACTCACCAACTAGGTCAAACATGCCGCAATTATGAGAGTGAGAAACATAAACCCCCAACATTAACATAAAATCCAGTCACAAGAGGAAACTCAAATACCATTAAAAAATCGCGACTGTTGAACCCATGAACAGAAGGAAATTGGCTACACGCACTGAGGAAAACTTCGCCAAACACTCGAAACGCAGAAACTTCCAAAACCCCTTCACCCGCTCTAGACTGACTCAATCCACATCCACCACCCAATAAGAATGGTGACACACCTCATCGCGCAAATCGGCGGCTTCGCGGGCGGTAACAGAGGCAGCTGTAGCGAGCGAGATGACGGGCGAGCTGAGCATTAACGGCAAGCCCGCAAAGCAGAGGAGGGCGGGAAGCGAGAGTAGCAGCCATGTCGCCGGTGACACACCACCCATTCGGCGACGATGCTTCACCATCATCGGCGGAGCACTGACACGGCATGAAAACGCTTAAGCAGCTAAGTGACGGACCATTGGGAAAACCTCACAACGATTTCCGATGTTGCAACATGGCCCGCACGTCCCCGACATGGAGCCCCACTTCAATCTCTACACCTCATCACCGATCCTTGGCTGCAAAATTTCAGGAAGCTTGGCTAAGGGTGGATGGTGACTGGGGTTGCGCACATGTCTGAGATGAATCGCCGAGCATGCACGAGCACTCACAATCCGCCAGCAGCAGCAGCAGCAGCAACGAAGCCACTCTGTGAGACTCTGAGCACAGCTTTAGCAAGGGGCGGGTCGTGGTATCGTCCGCCAGCGAGACGATGCGGAATGCCATTCTGGTCTCCATCGACGAGAATCAGTATATCGTCTGGTTCTTAATGGTCAGAGTCGCTTCATCCGACGTACGTTGTACTTCGTTGTCCAGAAGGACGACTATGCCACGTGACGAGCTTCTCTGTACTGTCGGGATGAATGACGTGGCGATCCGGAAGATGGATGAAAATGTGGGTGGATGGCGGACGACATGTGCAGCCATCGTGGCGTTGGCTGATTCGTGAAACTTGCTATCTCCAATACTGAACAATCAAGTGTGCTTTTCCATGAATGGATCTCCCTTGTCCCATGTAAACAACCACGTCCTCAAATCAAGCCATGAATTCTTTGTTTGAATGGATGTTGTAATAAGAAATATCCCCATATTTTCTTTTTTATTTTTGGTGTTTTTCTAATGACTTTGATAAGTTCTTTGATCATTATTAAAATAAATTCTAAAATAAAAGTGGTATTCTTAAATTTATTTCTAAATTCAAATTCATTTTAAAAAATATAATTAAAAAATTTTAATATATATATATATATGTATATATATATATTTATTTATTTATTTATTTTTCTCATCCACTTTTATTGTTACATTTTGATTTTCCAACTAGAGTATCATCTCATCCATCATAATGTATATATATATATATATATATATATAATTTATTTTTTCAATTTCTCTTTTCAAGTTTTTTATCAAGTTGTATATATGTATGTATTTTTTTAATTTTAATATTGTAGTATATATATATATATATATATAATTTTTTTATTTCTTATTTTTTAATTTTTAATTTTTAATATATCTATTTTTAAAATCTCTTATAAATTTTAATATTTATAATTATCTATAAAAAAAATATTAGAGATTTATAAGATTTAGCAATATCACAAATATATATATTATTTAAGAAAATAAAAATAGATAGGAATAGATTAGGTAGATAATATCCTTTTCAAGAAACTTCAAAAGAATTTGTTTTTATAGAAATTGGATCTATAGGTGCACTATGTAACAATAATGATCCTTCTAACTATTTTCTAATTTTATGAAACCACTATATTAATATCTTACAAGTTGGACACTTTGTCTATAATCTTTGTGGTATTTATAATGCTTCTACATGGTCTTGATTTAGTATACATATAAATAAGACTAAAGCCATCTTTAATTCGATCAATTTTTTTATATATATTTTAACCTTAATTCAAGAATCTCCATTGATTTTTGCAATAAAAAGTTGCCAATTTAATATCTTTCTTTTTTTTGAATTTCTGTATTTATTTTTTATTTTTTATTTTTTTTGAATTTCTGTATTTTTTTTTTTTTTTTTTTTTTTTTTAAACAAGCTTGCCAAGATTTATACCTATAATAGTTTGATAAGACTAAAATTTGCAATATCAAAGCTTGATCTTTAATAATAAAGAATAGACTACCATTTTCTTTTGAAAATATAAAATTAATTTAAAAATTTATCATTAAATTTATTTTAAATTAATATTATCTTTATATTTTATTTTTTATTTTTTTATTTTTTTTATTTTTATTTTTTGAACAAAATTCTTTAAGATATTGTAGTTCTTTAATCTCTGGCAAAGTTAATAGAAAAAAAATATGTTTTCAAATAAATATAGGAACAAATGAAATAACTAATGTTTATAATGCATTGGGCTTATTTACCATTACAACTAAAATTTGGAGTTAATAAATATAAAGATATAAAATTGGCAAGAGTTTCTTTAATAACTATTATATTTGAAGTGATTTTTTAAAATTTCAATCATCATACAAATATAGTGATATTTATTAAATAATTTATTTTTTTATTATTTTATAATAAAAAATTATCCAAGTTTTGTAGATTCATCAATCAAGTATATTTTATTATTGAACTCAAATTATTAAGTTATGCAGCCCAAGCATCTCAACTATAATTTATTAAAATAATACTAAGTAAACTAATACCATCTTGGTTTACATTCTTTTTGGAGCAAAAAAATCAGAAATTAAATAACTTTGATGCATTTTTGGAATTTTTTAAATTTATATTTAAAATAACATGATACAATTTGTATAACAATCAATAAAATCTTAATTGTGTAATAAGAAAATCAATCAAAATGTATATATGCTTCATAATTTTAACAACTAGCAATTTATGCTATGTTGGATGATAAATTTTTTGTTAACCATTATCTTTACAAATTATAATATTTTTTTAGAAAATAATATAATAGAATTATTTTTTCTTAAAAAATTAAGTCAAACAACTAACTTTGTTGTCAAGTGTGATAATTGATTTGTTTAGTTTTATTTAGAAAGTTATACAATTATATTTTAATATTTTTTTAGAATTTTGTAGTAACAACTAAAAACTTAAAAAACACAAAAATAAAAGTAAAAAACATAAAAATTGATCTTATACAATTTTGACTTTTTACAATACAAGAAATTATTCAATTTTGGCATAAATATTTGTATTTGTATTATGGAGGGCTTCTAAATATGATTCAATATTATCCAAAGAAAGATTGAAATTACTAAATAAATATAACATATACAAAAAAAATCAAAAAATCAAAAAATCAAAAAAAATTAATCTAATTACAATAGAAATTGTGTAGCTAACTACTTATGTAACATTATCTTACAAAGGTAATACATTATCATATAAACCTTCTTTAAGTTTTATAATACAAGTTTATTTAGGATCTAAAAACCATATAGTTTTTACATCTTTTTTATTAAGTTTTGGAATTTTTTTTTTCTTTTTTTTGTTTTCTTAATGAAAGCTTTATTAACTACCACTAGATATCTTTAATATAAGAATGTTAGTATATATATATATATATATATATATATATATAAGTCATAAATAGTCAATCTTTATCTTTTAGAGATATTACCTATAAAAATTATAATTGAAATAATTGTACAAAATTATAAAATATAGAATATTTAATATTATTAAAATTTCAACCAATTTTACTATTTTAGACTTATTTTGGTTAAAAGATTATAATCTTCAAATATTATAGGTATTTTGTAGTAATAAATTTATCTCAAAAATATCTAAAAAAATACTAAAAGAAGAATTTTATCTTATGCTTAAAAAAATCAAAATTTTATTTTTTATAGCAAGTATATTTATATAAATCACAAAATAAAGTATATATATTATTTATACAACATCTAATTCTCGTACAATTAAATGTCTAAAAATGTTTTAAAGTAGTACAAAGGCTTTAAAGACACATTTGAGAAAAATAATGCAAGTAATTTACTTAAATACTATTTTAACAATCATATAATTTACTTTTTAAAAAATAATTTAATTGGTATTTGGGCCAATTCACAAGCTTTTGTACAAAAAAATGAATTTTATGAAATAATACTTAATAAAAAAAATAAAAAAAAATTAAAAGTACTTAGCATTCAAAATTTCTTGTAGATGTGCCAATCTTTATTGTAAAGAAAAAAAGATATTCTTACAAATATGTGTAGATTATTGTGAATAAAATAAGTTAGTAATATATATATATATATATATATATATATATACTTTTACCTCTCAAAAATTTTATTTAAGTTATGATTTATGTTTAAAATTTATTTTAAAAGCATAAAATGTAGTATGTATTTAAAAAGTAGAAAATAAGCAATTATATTCTAAATAAGGTACAGATATGTTGAGCATAATGTCATATATTTTGGTCTTATAAATACTTTATTTAATTTTTAATATTTAATAAATGATGTATTTTGAAATTTTATAGATAATTTTGTTATATACTATACAAATAACATTCTTATCAGCTTTAAAAATATAAAAGAATATTATTAATATTTTTAATAAATCTAAAAACATAAAAATATAATTTTTGGAGTAAATTATTTAAAATAATAATCCAAAGGTTGATACAAAAAAGTGCAAATTATTATAGATTGGACAAATTTTAAAACTATATGAGATGTTTAATACTACTTAGAATTTGCTAATTATTAATATTATCAAGAAATTTTCTTAAATTATTCTTATCTTATATGATTGATACGCAAAAATAATCTAGATAGGAATAGAAGCATAAAAGCAACATTTTTTAGATATCATCCATATTTTGATTTTTTTATTTTAAAAAAGTAAATAATCTAACTACAAAGGATACAACAACTTAAATATTAAAAATTTACACAATAATAAAGATGCAACTAAAACAAACTTTAAAATAGCAAAAACTAATACAAATTTCTCCAAGAAATAATAATCTCCATATATAGTTGGTGAAAATATATAATTACCTCATGATAACATTGAGATTATTTGACTTTGTGACAAGTTAAACTATTAAATATTTAGGTTAATTTTTATTCAAGAATTAATCAAATTAGTTACATATGGGTTTTAATCACCAAAATTTATAAATGTTGATCTCGTTTCTAATTTTTTAAAATTAAACCTCATCAAATAATCAACATAATAAGAAAGAAGCAATTACCATTACTTTTTTTTTGAAATAGACAATAGTCAAGAGTTTGAGGTAGAATGAATCTTGGATTTAAGGCAATGCCAATTTAAATTAGAGTATTTTGCACAATAGCCTGGATATAATATTAGTGAGTATAAATAGAAATTATCTAAGAATTTTAAATATATATATATATATATATATATATATATATATATATATATATATATTTATTTTATCTTTTATTAACTATATCTATCCAAATCTAAATCCAACCTTTAACAACAATAAGAAGATGGTATATAGAAACAAAAAAGAAATTAAATAATTAATTAGTTTATATACATGTATATTTTTATAACTTTCTTATAGAATTTGCTTTAGTAGGATACAAAATCAATAGCCTAAGGCTTTATGTCAAGAACCATTATTTGAAAAACTACTAAATTATCCATTTAGGTTGTCACAACATTCACAATTAAAATGAAGATCTTCAAGAAAGATATTTTTTTATTCAATTAAATTAAAAATTACATCTATTCTTGTATTATAACCATAAAAAGAAGTATCAATGCTTGGTGATGTTATTAGAAGTAGGTAATATATTGCATAGAATTTCAAATATATTATTTGGAAATAGTTATAAGAACTTCAATAATGACCAATTTACTATATAGTCTCTTTTATTGGATATACAATATTTTTTATGGCTCAAAAGACCAATCAACTACTTTTATTCAAATTATAAATGAATAATTGTAGCAAACACTATTCAACAAATCTGAGATATAATCCACCTCTGAAACAACTTAGAATTTGATTGTTCATTGTAAAATTTGTTTTTACAAAGAAGATAAAATAATATTATAGATATTTATGTTACTTAAGTTAGTAAAAATATTTAAATATTCTTTAGCAATAGTCTTATACAATAATGTATATTATTTTGTACATATTTATTTTTTAAAATTAAAAATATTCTAAAATCTTATGATTTTTTATAATTTAATATTTCTAAAATATTTACTAAATATACTAAATATCTAATTTAAATAATGAAGAATATTTACTTGAATTTTTAATTAAATTACAAAACTAAAAGCTAAATCATAAAATTCATAAATCATTATAAAATTTTAAAAATATAAAAAAATATTAGTTATTTGACAATATTAATAATTTATAACAAAAAAAATTATGCAATGATAAAATAATATCTGTATATTAAAGTGGTTCTTTTGCAAAGACTTATATTTGCTACATGACTTAGTTATTATAATGACGAATTAACAATACCACTCAATGAACTAATAATACCACTTAATGAAGTAATAATGTACTAATAATACTACTTAATGAAGTAATAATACCACTTAATGAAGTAATAATGTATTAATAATACCACTTAATGAAGTAATAATGTATTAATAATACCACTTAATGAAGTAATAATGTATTAATAATACCACTTAATGAAGTACCATAATGTATTAATAATACCACTTAATGAAGTAATAATGTATTAATAATACCACTTAATGAAGTAATAATGTATTAATAATACCACTTAATGAAGTAATAATGTATTAATAATACCACTTAATGAAGTAATAATACCACTAATTTAAATTTAGTCATAAAAAAATAAAATATCAATACTTGATGTTTATAAGGAATTAGAATCTTTAATTTTATTTTGATTAATGACAAGATTTGTTACAAGTCTTATGAAACTTTAATAGAAATAATGCAAGATGTATAACTTTGTACCTCAAAAGAATATAAATGACTTCAGATGTAAATCAAATGTGTTGATTTGGTGTTCGTTGATATTTTTAATAAAATTTTGTTCTTATAACTATGAAAAATTAGTAACATATATATATATATATATATATATATATATATATTACAATGTAACATCAGCAAAAAATAGTAGCAAAAAACATCATGGTGTGTATAATCAACTTCAATCAATATTCTAAATTTACACCACCATATTGAATTTAATAAAAATGTAATAATATCAAATGGAACTTCCAACTCAAATATAAATTTGCATATATATATATATATATATATATATATGCATATCCACACTAATACACTATAAATAAATAAAATCAACACGTGTTTTAAAAATATAGAAGTACAATCAGTAAATAATGATTATTATCACTACACAGGAAATGATTTGTTAAATTCAAAATTTTAAGTCAATGCTTTCCATACCCTTTTGTCCAGAGGCAATCAATCATCCAGATTCAACACCAAAACAGAATGACATTGGGCGACAGACAACATTCATTCACTGGACTCCATGAGGTCGAGATCTCGGCAAGACAATGAAGTGAAGGGCTTCATAACCCTAGACTCAAAGTGATCATGTGGAAGCAGGTTATGGAGTGTGCTGATAATCTGATGCTGCGGTTGCATGAATTGGTTGAAACGATGTGGTAGTGGCGCATTGTTCTACCCTGCTGCATGTTCGTTGTCGAGGAATTCGTCTATGAAGAGCGAGAGAGAGAGAGAGAGAGTGAGAGAGTTGACTGCACATACAGTAAATTGATTCTCATTCTAAACCGGATGAAGCGGAAGAGAATTTGATGACTGCAAAGGAATGTAAGCCTCGCAGAAATGGAGCAGGCAAAGATTGCATTGAAACGGTGAAATATGTTGATTCGTAGCTAGATTCTGTACGTGTGTTGCAAGAGTTTTTATTTTTTTATTTTTCTTTAATTATGTCGTGTTGGGATTTATTGATGTTACATTCTGCACTTCCGTTGACTGGTATTCAGCTTTCCAGATCCAAAGTCTGTCTATATTTCCGGGGTTAGGAAGAATGCGGCTTAATTGCCAAGGCTCTTGATGAATAACCCGATCACACAAATTTTGCCTTGTCGCCGCAACAATCTATCAACAGATTTCAGTCTAGACATAAAGCTCTGAATCGTCACTTATTCCTGGAATCTAAATCCCTACTGTTTCGTTTGACACCACCAGATGAATGTCTGATGTTATTTGTTTCGACTAATGACCTAAAATTCGGCATGTGCAAAAGTGGAATAACCAGTTGTCCACGATTACGCATCGTGTCGGTGAGCTGCATCGGCTGAATGATTCCATGCTGATACGCATGTAGGCTATATCAGCTGAATCATTCCATGCTGATACAGTTTCCAAAGAGGTGGCAACGAGAAACGATCAGCGGGAGGACGAGAAACTGTTTGAGTCGTTGGTCGGTACTAGGGATATGCCTCATTTCTGGAGAATCTGGTAGTACAGGCAGTCAAGCCGTTAGTACACTTCACGAGAGTGTGAGTCTCGGCCTCAGACTCTTGCAGTGCCACGAACTGCCCAATGGACTCCCGGGAACATTCATCTTGTACTACGATCGTGTACTACCCTCTAACACCAGCCTCACTGCCAGTACACCGCGCTCGCGTGATCTCCTTCCACGATGTCGACACCATTATTTCCGGAATGTCGATTCGTGTGGCACCGATTCAAGAATTTGCTGCATTTCTTTTGTTGTAAAGCGTCGGTGTATGTTTGGGAAAACAACGTTGTACTGCACATTACGAGTATCCTGTTGGGCATCTTGCTTATTGGGGTTGGAGATGGTGATGATAATGGTTGGGGTGGCGAAATATTTTACGATATCAGAGCTCGTACTACCAATATCCACCTAGCTCTAGGTTTGAGTGTTAGTTGTAGTACTACATTGTACTGAGTGTAGTGCAACTCGCAGCTGATCGTGTTTTTTTATCAATTGCAGCGCTACATAAGTCGATGGCTGAGCAGCATTTGTAGTAGTTCATTCTGATTGTGGATGGCTCTAGGATTGAACGTATTGTCCTTGTAGGAGATTTTGCGGAGGCGATCACTCAGCAGACGAGCGTTGATTTCTTTATCTTCTTGTTCAGTTGTGAAGCTCGGGGCCACGTTTCTTTTGGCAACAGGGGAGTAGTTTTCTGACTTGTTGTTCTTGGTTGCACATGGCCGTTATTCCTGCTGTAAGTTTGCGTTGTGACTGGTTCGACAACTTTCCACAACTTTGAGCGCTCCAAATTCTTTCCTACCCAAGCGTTGCCCGAGAGTTATTATCATAAAAAAGCAACAGATTTTTCTTTTGTTTTCTGTCTCTGTTGTGATGAGTCAGGCCTAGCCTTTGTTGATTGTACTCAATTGGGATTCGCTGCGATGCCGCAGGTCTCGCGGAGAACCAGTCTTGTTTCTTCTGTTGTGGAACTTCGCTAATTGTTAATCATAGCTGATCGGGAGAAGTATGCTTAGTGAGAGACGCTAGTTTGTGAGTGCATGAATTGCCAGTTTTATTACTCACACTGGTCAGATTGTGGAGCTGGAATTACTAAAAACCTATACCTGACACGAAGAATCATTCCAACTGAGCGGCATATCTGAGCAGAGAGGTGCCCGATGAACAGATAAAAATTCTTACGTTCCAATTCGGCACGGTGACTCCTAGGTCTTGATGCAGAGGTCATTGGATAGGCATCGCTGCTGGTCTCCGGTGCAATTTTCAAAACGTGACCTGCATTGAAATTCCTCCAATGCCACCGATCTTTTCATGATCATCACCAACAGTGTTTCATGACCTTCCACGAGGTGTTTGCTGAAGCACTGGGATGAAATACTCGTGTGGGAGATTGGTTGCGATGCCTGACCTGTGGACTCTGCATGTTTATGGAGCATGAGCGGACAATGGATTAGGGTTTTTTCTCGTCAAAGTCTTTGTTCAACATAAGATTTCAGCAAGCTTATGTACGTTGTTCCAATTTCTCTTTGCATGAAAGGGATGATGTGAAAGAGAGAGTGGTGGAAGGGAGGGAAGCCAGCGTGAGGCAATGCATGACAACAGCATGCTTAGGAGGTCCTGAGGGTGTTGTCCTCATGCACTGCCTCTTCCCTGGCTTCCATTTATAGCTCACCATTCTTGTGCTCTGCCACTTTCCTGGGTTTCGTTTGTCTTTTTCCGTTCGTATGCTCTCTCGGATGAATTCTGTTTTCGGCTTCAATATCTAAGCTCTTTGTGGAGTAGCTTCAATGAGCTTGAATTACGAAACAGCTAGACCAGTGGCTTAGATGTAGCCACTGTTCGTTTAAGTCAATATGAGGCAATGACATTACGTACAGGTTCAGGCGAACATAGGGTTTTTTAATACTCTTAACACCGATTGCGGCGTGCAGATTCTTAACACCGCAGTTCCTCACTTAAAAATTGATCAAATCACATTCCAACATCTTCCGACATTTTGTTTCAAGCATCTTGTGAAAGTTGAGCTAATCAACGTAAGCCGGTAAATCCGTCAACTCTCCACAGGACTTGCGGTGAGGAGTCTGCATATGAAATTGGTAAAAGACGGGATGCTGGAGCGAGTAAATCTTGAGATTATGTTGGCATCATTGCAGAATGTATGTAGCGTCATTGAGACTTGTGTCCCCATGTAATTCTCGTGCTGGCAGTATTCTTATTTCTCCATGTCATAACTGATTTACTTCGATAGATCACGCGAGCATGCATCCTCAGAGCCTATCTGCTCTCTGCTGCAGTATGTTGTTGTGATGCAGTTTATTGGTGTTCGACTCCAATTCCCTCCAAATACTGGAACTTTTTGGAACTACTGGTGATGGTTGATAAATTATAGACTGCAGGTTTTGTGAACAGTTCCAAATTCGACAGTTTCTGTTCTGGAAATTGCAGCGTCTTTTCTTTGTTTTGTTGATGTTGTTGAAAGTATATTTTCAACACATGAGTTGTTGGAAGATGGAAAATCCAAGTCACCGCCTACATTGCAAAACACTTGAAGTCAATTCGGATGAAGTATCTAACAAAGCCTGTGTAACGGTCTGTGGACAGTGCAAAAACATACAACTCATCAGGCGAGGTATATGTATTGCTCTACAAATTGTACCCATGTTTTGATCTCACCTACAGCTTTAAAACATGTCTGAGGATCTGCTCATCTGTGGCGCCTGTCTCCGCTGTAAGTACCCTGCATTCTCTGCCACAGTAAATATCACTCTGCCACACAACATAAAACACCTGAACAATGTTATGATGTTAAAATGCAATTTCCATCTGTTGCCAGAGACAATGTTTGTTGACTAGCTCATGACAGGAATGGGCCAGTGATCTGCTATTTGGGTGTAGGTTGAAACTGAGCAGCAAAGCAGACTGATTTTAACTTGGAAGAATGAACACATGAATGATATTAACGTCCACGATGTAAATTTAACGCAGAATTGTAGCTGGGATTAACTTTAGTTTCAGACACAAAGTTAATGACTGTGGAAACCCAGTTAACTACTGTGCAACTTCGTGGGCGTTAATACATTTAATATGTTCACTCTACCATTCAATCGCCTGGACCAACAAGTTTGTGCATCAATTGGTGGAGTTGAACGAATGACTACAAGACTACAAGTGGTTGCACTGTAGGTTGTTCACATGATCTTTCAACTAAACAGAAATCTGGTTGGCATTTCCTGGGTTGTTGAAACCTTCAGGAATGTTTAGCCAACATTGTGAAACAGGCTGCATGGATTGCACCCTCAATAGGTGCTGTATTCAATGTGTAGCAACCCATACATGCAGATGACAAGAATTAGTTCAACTATTTTTTTCTCAAGCACTGCTAGGCTCTGATTGTCGTAGGTGTTTTTGGCCTTCTCTTTGGCAGACAATAATGAACACTTTCTTTCCTTTTTTTCTGTCCTTACATTGATTCCTTTCATGTTTATGGTATTTGGTTTCTGCTAGGACTTTTGTATCTGCCCATGAACTTTTCCAATTTTCATCTATTTCAATTTATTTCTTTATGAAGTCAGGCAATCCCACAGTAACGGTAGCATTTCTTTTCCCAGTAAGGAAACTGATGGAGCTCCTTCAGATGCTTTTTTACATGGTTGTTTCACCAAATCATTTATTTCAATACCTTTGGGGTACACTAATACTAACATATTGCACTTCTTGTAACATGAATGAACATTTCAAGAAGGATATCTGATGATCATGATAGTTCAAGTAGAACTGATGTAAAGCACAGTACAATGATAGTTTATTTTTAGTAATATTTAATACATTTACATTGTAAAAGTATGTGAAATTGAAATTTACTTTTTTTAATAACAACAATCAACTTATTGAAATAAAACTAACGATATAATACTACTTAACTTTTTTGTTGTAATCAGGAGAAAGTAGGTAGTAGAGTATGAATAGCTCAGTGGTAGAGAGAGAAAATTAGCATGGATAGGGTTCTTTAATTAGCAGGCTTCTCTATTATTGTAAGTGAGCATCAAGGATCATTAACAACTGTTATTGTACAACCAAATTTTGGTGGTGCTTTGCATGTGAGATACATAACACAGATGTTGAGAGGCATTGGTATTAATGTTGGATTTATCAAAATACATAATGAATATTCATTAGGATTTAAATGATAGGAGCTTACAGAAAGCAAATTTTGCAACAGAAATGTCACACAATAATTATATATGCATCTCTCTCTCTCTCTCTTTCTCTCTATATATTTACAAGAAAATAGAAGAGAGGTTAATAAAACTTCAATAACTTGGATGTTTCAATATCAATTTTAAAAAATCTATATAATGATATTTATTTATTAATTCTTTAAATTGTGTTGTTTCTGTTCCAATGTCTAATTTTTGCTCCACATCAAAACATCATTGATTACACAAGTTTCTCTTCAGATATTGAAACATCCAAGTTATCAAGCACCAAACGAATGATCTTCTACAATTACCAAAGACTTTTAAATTTTCCTGTGTAAAATATTATACATTTAATGCTGCATTACCTCAATCCACATTACAATGAAAGCATTATATTTCTTTATTACTAAAAATAAATTACCAAAATACTTTACCTACTTTTTTTCACAATTTGGAAGCCTAGTTCATGTATCTTATTCCCAACAAAAACTAGAAGAGTGGAGAGGTTTTGAATGGCAACACATGCACACACACCCAATTACACAATTGGGTGTATTAAGAAATGAGAGAGAAAGAGAATGCTTGTTGATGGCTGTGGTTCAGGAAGAAGAGATAAAAAAGAAGAAAAAAGAGAAAAATGCAGAGCTGCTTTTGGGCAGACACTGCCCACAGAGGGGAAAAAAAAATCTAGAATAAAACAAAAAGTTAGAAGGAAAAAGAAAGCTTTCCCAGACGTCAGATTGCAAGGAAATGAAGGAAGAAGCCTGCCTGACCAGGTTTTAAAATGACCTGAGCCAGAAGAGAGATGGAGAGAGTACAGGAGGTAGAGGGTACCCAATGTACCCAAAAAACAGAAAGATAGAAAGAAAGAAAGAAAGGAGCCAGCCAGCCAGCCAGTATGGTGACCTCTGCATGTGACTGATGGAAAAGCTTCCTGCTGTGCTGTGGAGTCACTACTACCCTCTCTTACTCTCTCCTTCTTACCTTCCTTTACTAAGCTTTGCTTTGTTTACTATCAATTTTGTGCCAAGTGGCTTCAGTGTGAAAAGAGGAGGGGATGCTGGGTTGCAGTGATGGAGGGAAGAGTGCTTGATTGTGATGAAGCTCAGCTGCCTCTGTTGCAGCAGCACCCTGACCTGCCATTCCCTCCTCTTTCTCTCTCTCTCCCCTGGCTCTGACTGACATCTTTGCAATGCTTACTGTTGTTGTTGTTGCTGCTGCCTGCTATCGCAGAGGGTTCTTCTTCTTCTTCTTGATTACCCCCTTTTGCACTCTTCTTCTATTTCCACTTTCAATTCATGATTGTGTCTTTCAAGCCTTGGTTTCTACATCCTCCTGCCCCACCATCACTTGACTCTGCTGCTGCTGCTGCTGCTGCTTTGGTGCGCATTACACTGAACTAAGCTAAGCTGCTGTTGTTTCTTTGTGGTTTTGGTGAGGAAGGGAGGGAGGGAGGGGAGTTTGGGTGCCATGTGGTGTCTCTTTCTCTGTGTGTTGGCCAAGTGTTAGAGTCACAGCCTGTTGGTGTCACAACATGTGGTTGAAGTGGCTCTGTTTGAAAGAGAAAGAGAAAGAGAGAGTGAGCGTGCAAAGGACGGATGTTGCCTGTATGTATGTTTCTACTGAGGAAACAGTGAAGATGCTTCTGACATACCGGATTTGGACAATCCGCTCGGTGAAACCCTAAACCTGAACCATGGAATCACCACTTTGCATTTCCATCTTATTGAATCAAAGACAAAAAAAAAGAAAAAAAATTAGATTTTGAGAGGAAAAGACAGAACGAGCTCATTCATGGATTTGAAGTATACAATCAACAATCTATCCCAACAATTCTTTAACTTTTAAAACGGAAGGTGATGGGATTAAAAGTAAAAACAGATAAAACATAAAAACCCACGTAAGAAATTGCAATCACAGGTCCACATCGACATGTTAAAACTTAAAACTTAATTAAAAAAAAAAAAAAAAAAAAAACGAGAACACAAAATAAAAAAGAGAGGACTGAGAATATGTGATTACTAAACAGGGCCTAGCAGATGTACCCACCAGATATGAAAGGGCTCAAAGTGCGAGGTGCCCTTCACCCTCAACCATTAGTCAAGTAGTACGTGGATCAAACCATAATTCTCACAGTTTTAGTGCTGCTGTTGATGAAAAAATCAGGACTCTCACTGTCCTTGGACCAGTGCAACTTAAAAGTGGGCCGTGTCCAAGTCCTTTCAGCTCAAGCCTCTAGAGCTTAAACACCGATTTTCCTCCCCAACTTAAACAAGTCCAAGTCCATCCTCCTCCAAGAGTCATCTGCAACGTACAACGAAAGCAGAAATCTCTCTGCAGCTGGGCAGACCTTTCAACTTCAACAGAACTTGTATCACTGTCTACAACTAATTTGATAAGCAATTGATAGAAACCGAGAAGTGAAGGTCAAATCGGTGATCCTAAGGCAGGCCTCTGTAGCTCCTGACAACACATGTGTGAAGTTACTCAAACACACTGTGAGCTCTCATGAGTCGTAAATACAGAGGGAGGCCCTTGTGGAGTAGGGTCTTGCCTCCCTTTCTTCTGACTTCTGGTGTGGCGGCTACTATCACTTCCCTTCGCCATTCTCCTTTTCATCTTCATGAGTTCTGCTGTGTTTCATTTTTTATTTAATTTGTGTTGTTGTTGTTGTTGTTGTTGTAGTATTGTTTTTATCATTTTTATTCCTAGTCTGGCCTCGTCCAAGTCTTGCTTCGTTAGGTTCAAGGTGCAGCTTGTGTTTTTTATGGGGATTGCTTGTATATCAGCTAGGTTGAGGTGCTGAAGGTCGGTGTAGTAGTGCTTTTGTATGTGCCTCGTTGAGGTTTAAGTTGTAGGGTCGTGCTGTGTCTTCGTGACGTCGAGGTTTAAGCCACGCGGTGGTGTTTCTTGGTGTTGACTTTAGGGAGCGTGATCACATTGAAATTGAAATTTCTGGAACTTTTTGAAGCGCAAGTCTGAACGTTGTGTGTGTGTTAATTGATTTTTAGTGGTGTTGGTGATGGAAGAGCGAGATTTGCGAGCTATTTGATATAGGAAAATGGCTATGGGGAGATATAAGCTCGCTGTAGTATGGAAGTAGCAAACTGTGCGTGATTGAGCTCCTCTCAGGGGTCGTGGAGGAGTTGAGTGTGATTATTGATTCTTGTGTAACAGAGGGTTTTTTGGGAGTTTAATGGACTTGTCTGTTGTGAGGTGAGGATTACTTGCACTGAAAGAGAGTTGCCAAGGGCAATCCAAGTGATAAGGAGAGTTAGACACACTGCACTTGCGTGACATTCTTGAGGGATGTTGCCCTCGGGAGCACTTCGCAACTTTCTACTCCCGCAAGTTCGTTTGTGAATCGAGAAGTTGATTGTCGTGAGCATAGCACACGATGACAGTTTCTGGATCCTGTGAACAAGATTCAATTTCTCATTAAAAGAAACCTTTTTATAACTCACATCTTGGAATGATTTGCCACGATAGTACAGCTTTTTAAGACGGTTTCGTCATATCATCAACTTCTGCGGATAGAATGAAGTACAGAGAGGCTGCAGCCATGGAGCGAGAGACAAGTTTTAGGAGGTGATCGGTGAAGGATCCCAATACTACGAAGGGTGAGAAAAATTGGAAGCAGCCATGATAGGAACCCCTATTGCCTTTGGACTGACCATGATTGTTTGTTTCACACTCTTTTATTATTACTGGCGCATTCGGCAACTCCGAGCTCGACTTCTGTCCGCCCAATCTGCACCAGTTCAGGACGACTTCCCTGTAAGCACTCACCTCCTCTTTAGCTTTTAATTATACAGGGAATACATTTCCTTGAATCAGCTATTTTGCCTGAGACGATAACCCAAAGTCATGCAAATCAGTTGTTTGCATCGAAAGGTTGAATTCGGGATTGGGAAGAACGTGGTGGAGACATTTCCAACTATCAAAGCATGTGAGCTGGAGTGCACAGCTGCTGAAGATCTGCAGTAAGTGCTATTCTTGACTAATCAGCCAAGTTTGTTCGGAAAGTCACTTGCGTGTGCTTTGTGGAAGGGCGTAGGCTCTGATCAAAGGAGGCTTACCCGTAACCTTTAATAAACCACATTGAGAGCCTTGTTTTGTGTGATGAACTCAATGGGCTGAGCATTAAATTAGTACGCAACAGTGCCTATGTCTTGACATCATTCACGGTACCTTCTTGACATGAAAACCGTGTCACTAGTGTCTGCTTTCCTTTCAGCTCTGCTTTTCCTGGGTAGAGCTGTAATCTAATTTGGCAGCCAGGATGTGAGAACTGCTCCATTTGTGGTGAAGTCCGATGCTGTACTGATAGTCACAGGGACTACTGAAGTTCAATTCGGTAGGGGGCGGATATTAACATGGTAATATAAAATATAGAACTGGGTATGAGTAGTTTTCCTATTTCCGCTAGAGACCTTGTCATTGTAATTGTGGTCTCTCACGTTGACTCATTTTTATTAGGCTGTCGTTGCGGTGCTGAGTCATCGTTAACGAGAGGAGAATTAGGTTTCGTCAGTTAACTGCTGAGGTAACATCAGTCAATGTTGCAAAGAAGTTCATTTTGAAAGGAAGGAACCGTTCAGGTAAATTTTGAAAGCATCTGAGTGAATGATTTACGACCCTGAAACTGGGTTGCCCCTTGGATTCAAAGCAAAGCATTGGTTTCTGAAAGGGCATTGTCTTAATGGAAGATAGGTTTTAGCGTGCGCGACCTTGATGAGATCATTTCTTTCTAACGGAGGATTCTCATGCAACCAGGTGCCCGATTTGCCTAGTGGAATACGAGGAGTGGGAAGTTCTGCGGCAGCTGCCCTTTTGCGGCCACGTCTTTCACACTCTCTGTGTGGGTGCTTGGTTTGAAAAGCAGACTACTTGCCCAGTCTGCCGCATGAGCATGTCAGAGCTTACGGAATCATTCGGTGATTCTTTAGCTGCAGAGTCCACGCACAATTGCAGAGTTCGTCCTCCCTCATCGGACGTTACAGTGGAGGTAATTACAAGCGACACTCCATCCTGGATACTGGTCAACCGTTGTCTCCCCTTGCCTGCCCCACCGGTGCCTGCAACGGAAACTACTGAGGGCAATCACACATGCACATGCACCACAGGGATTCTGAACGAAAATGGGGGAACGCAGCCAAAAACGGCGACTGAAACACCTGGTAGTCGTGAGTGTGTGCAGCTGGATGGTGCTCAGAGAAGAGAAACAGGCTCCACAGATTTTCATCTTGTAAACATACCACAAGAACGAAGAAATATGTGTTCCAAATGTACGCACTTCATGAAGCGAGTCAAAACTATCTCTTCTGGGGATTCTTTGTATTCAATGAACAGACCTGAAACTCTGCATGAACAGGGTGACGTCCAGATACTGGTTTTTCGATCAAGCGCCCAGTCCTGGGAAAGCAATGGTCTTTCAGTATCCCGTGACAATGAAGTAGTCGAAGGAGGGAGGCACAATCCTCAGGAGATCTTTAGGTTGCAAGAAACAAGTGGACAGAATGGTATGACAGGAACGCACCAGTTTACCGTGGAGGCAGATGGTCCTGTGAGCAGAGATGGTTCTAATGTCGATTCTAGTCTAAATTCTAGAGAAGGGAAGGTATCAAAGAATGCTCTGCAAACCGTGTTAGAGTCTCCACAAGGATCATTCGAGTTTCAACCAGTTATCACGGCAAATGGTGAATTAACATTCAGAGCAACGACCCAGTAAGATGAGCAGATTTTAGGCTGTAATTCACAGTCCGCTAGTGCACAATCAGAACATTTTAAGCACCTGTGGAGTTTCGCCATAGCTCTGAATTTAAGAAGCAATTAAGCAAAAACCGTCACTTCAAGCTCATAATTCTCTTCTGACCGCGTGGTATATCAACAATTCAGACAACACAACTGATCGCATTGTGACTGCTGAGCAGCTTTTCTAGCTTGATCAATTGGTTTGTAAAACTGCTTGAAGTGGAAAACTAGTGTCGTGGGAAAGTCTGCCTGTGGATAAGTTATTCGTTTTATTTGGAATCCTTGAAACTGGCCTGAGAATTCTATACAATCTTAAAGTACAAATGCCAAGACTAGGTAGATGGGACACGTTTGGTGCGAGTATCTATCGGCGAAGTGCTCTATGATGGGCCATGGCAACAAGAACATCAAATTATTTTACAAGATACTTAAGCAGATATTTTGACTTCCTGGGCATCATCTTCTTATTTTTCTTCTGTTTTGTAATTTTTTTTTTCAGATTTTATGCCTATAAGCAGCCAGAATTTAAAGCTTAAAATTGGCCAGCTAGACATATAAACGAAATGTGGGGTGAAAAACAAAGCTTGGAGCCGAAATGATCTTAAAAACTGCTAGGTTCATTACCGAAATCTGTGAAACCCAGACGTGTATGGTGGTTTGAACTTTAAATTGTAGTATTTGCTAGACGTACTAATTTTCTGGTATCTGCATTAATTCGGCTCCCTTGGAAGACGAGAAAGTAAAATCTTTGGCCAATATTCTCACATCTTAATCTGCAAAGCCGTCATCGATAACAGTGGCCATCTTCAAGGTGATCAGTCTGATCAAGCTTAGCAGAATCATCAAACTGCAAGCAGAGAGTGAGAGGACAAGGTACATCATAACACACGTGCCATGGGGAATTGTCACCATGTCTTTCACAAGGGCATCACTGCCACCGAGGTCCTCGCATCTCTTTATTCGTTTGATCCACAAAATCCATCATCCGTTTTTAAGGATTTCCTCCTGTCAAGCTCTGAAACCTAGTCGCACATGGTTACAAGGGCATTCAAGTTAATTAATGATTCATCAATGATGGGATACCTTTGACTGCTTGATCTGCATAGTTGCCGTTGATAGCTCAATACCAGGATGAAGCGTCATGCAAGCAGTTGCAAGAAGCTCCACATTAACGGCACGTTCTTTTGTCACCCACTGCTCCCCTACACAATAGACATCATTTATCCATCAATCCTGTAACTTGGCACTTGCGACATCACAGCACCACACTTCCACTCTTTCAATAAAGAAGAGGATATGCTGACGGATTCAACATTGTGGGGAACCGTTTCAAAGGCCCAGTTCGTCCTCTGAAAACATCCTGCGACCTTAGAGTGTTTGAGAGGAACTCACCGCGACTGCGCGAAACTTCATTGTCGACGTCCCCTATAAATGATCTGCCATCAAGGATGTACCAGCATTACTGAGCAGTCTCTGACCCAACAATTACAGATGATCACGCTGTCGGCATACGAGTTGTTGCTTCAGAAGATGCATTCGCTTCGCGAGAGAAGATCACTGAATGACGATGCGAAGTTCCAGCAAGGGAGGTTTGTGCAGTTCTATGAGGGTGGTGTAAAAGCCTAGACGGAACACACACTGTTGAAGTCTGCCTACGAGGTAAGCAACACCACACATGGAAACAATCTCCGGGGATCATTGGACGAGCTGCAATTAGAATCATGGCTTATCAGTAGAATACAAAAACAGCAAAACAGTAGCAAAATTACTTAGGACTTGCGTGTTTCCTTTACATGATTGCTCTTCCAATACGTTGTCATGGAAGTTAGAGGAGACAAGACATGACAAGATTTATCAAATTTAGTTGCCCATCAAGCACACGATTTCTCTGCGCTTGGTTAAATAGGACATTGCAGGATAAGGGTCTGAGTCTCTCATAGAACCACTGCGATTGAGAGTCATCGACCTTTGTCTCATAGAAGCTTACGAGTTGAGTTGCAGAAACGAGAAGCTGCTCATCCACGATCATGTCAGTGAGAAGATTTTCCAACTGATATCATTCACGGTAAGCGGCTATATTCGTCTGACACTAATCGCCATCAGTATATCGAAGCGATAAACATTTCGCAAGATGGGTTCAGGCCGTTCTAATCACTTATAATACAACGGATGCAGGAAAATGTACCATGAACTGGCAACAGAGACAAAATCTTGCGCTACATGCAGCCCGGGGGCTTGCTCACTCACATTTTGAGCCGTCACGTCCACTTGTACATGCAAATCTCAAGTGTTCAACCATACTGGTGGATGGGCATCACACTGCTCTTCTGACAGATTACGGACTCCATCTCCTTGTGGTTACAGCAACATCCAACGGCTTCGCTTTCGCAGCAGATGATGAGGAGTACAAGGACCAACTTAAATAACCTGATCCGAGACATCCTATCTCATGTCCTAATGTTTTGCATTACAAGACACACGTACTCTAGAACTATATAATAACGCTGTGAAGTGCCTAGTGACTGTTTTCAAACCCCCATATTTCTATTATGATCTATAAGGAGAACTGACTCCTTACGTGTTTCAAGGTGGAGAACCCCGGAATTTCGAGAATCAAAGGAAACTTTTACAAAAATCGATGCTTTCAGCCACGTCATTGGTTTGCTTGAGATACTGACAAGAAAAAAGCTAGAAAGAGAAGCCAGGCACTGATACATCGGTTGGACTCGAGCTTGTAGAGGCTGCCATTTTGGAATTCAGTGTCCTCGATGTGTTAGATCTAGAGTTGCTGAAACTATATACATGTACAATAGCAGAGAACTAAATAATGAATTGTGCAGACTCAAGGATCGGCAATGCTTTGCTGTACACCATCACCACGGCTAACAATCGTAAAAGTTTTACAAAAACTTGAAGACATCCAATCAAAGGTCTTGGCACAAGATGCAGCTCATGACTGGCAATCCTGCAAGCTACAGTTTGACAGTACAGAAAACATACTCACAATTTTGACCGACAATCATAAATCGTGAAGGATTGAATTAATTGAGTTAGAAATGTGCTACAAAAAGGCTAGAATTCGATTGCCAACACCTGGAGTGAGAAACAAGACACGAGGTTGCTCCGATAACTAGTTTGTTAATGCAAGTCTACTACCTATATGACACAGTGTCATTCCAACCATTGACATCTTCGACAGATCATCTACTCGAAAATGCCTCATTCAGTGAAGGATGGTGTTGAGTTTTCAAAAGAGCATGATACTTTGACTGACACTGTACATAGAAGCCTCGTAGCCTTCAAGGACTAATGTGTGCATGTTTGGTAAGGATATCTTTTGTGAACCTCCTAGTGAGAGCTACCGGCTCGTCAGAGGTAAAATGATTACTTCAGCCTTCAGTCAGAGGTAAAATACTCATCAAGGTTCCCACTTCGGACGATTTGATCTTGTACACCTCGTCTTGTTCGTGTGTGAAGCCCTATGGGTCTTGGATAGTCATCCTGTAACATGGGAATGAGTTAGGCTTCACTTCCAGTTGCAGAACGTAGCAAATCAGATACTTGTATTCTAATCAACAGCTGTACGCCACATTGAGGCGAACCTCCAATTAATCTCAAACATCACTCCAGCTCCGGCACGCCTGGTAGAAATCCTTGCATTCTGTGTGCCGTGTCGAACGATCGGCCACGCCAGGGCATGAGAACCACATCACAACAGTTTCCCAAGAAAGTTAATGCATCCTTAAGGAAGAATCCAGTCGTCTCACTAAACACTGTAAACAAGGGAAGGACACAAAGAATCAACGTTTTATTCTTGCGCTTATGATTGCAAATGATATGAGCATATACAGCACACACACAAGACAAAATCATAAATTCTTGAAAAATTCCAGTTAATTCATTGACCCAACGACAAGATTCATCATTAGGACTGGCAAGCAGAGTGCGGAGCAGTAGGAGAATTGCATGAGCTCTCAACAATGATGCCTCACGAATTACTTCAAGAAGTGACCGCAAGATTGTGAAATTTACAAATGAAAGGAATAAAGGAGAAATGTATATGATTCAAGATTCACAGTATTTTGAAGAGAAATGAAGCTGAGGAGCAATATTACTTTCAGACGACAGATACACCAGGTTCAAGCTCTTACTGAAGTGGGTCAGCAACGTCTTGAGACGCTTCAATCCGTCTCAGTTCAACGAGACTGTTGGCGGAGACTTGTGATCCCTACGTTAAGAGCTGATTGATGTTGATTTGTGCCACAACCCTCACTAGAATAGTTAGTGCACCCAATAACTTTCGATGTACACAGATCTCAATGGCCATTGTATGTAGCAGGAAATACTCTTTCATCGTAATTGACTCCCAAAGTTTTTGGAACAACAAGATCTCGTCAGAAGACAGATCCCGTCAGGCTTAAACAACACGCAGAGGATAGTGGTTAACCATCTAAAGAAAACTGGTTCTAGTCACTACGGTACATTTGCTAGCCCGAATCTGGATGTTGCTTCAGATTAGCTTCCGATATAATGTGCACTCTCCGTATATTACAGCGACTGAAATTGACAAGGTAAACATTAAATCCAATTTCCTGTTCGATTTTGAAAAAAAGACTGCAACTGCTACCGATAGCTGATGAAGATGCAAGAACAAGCTAGAAGTTCTTGAGTTTCCTTTTCTCTGCACAGACAGGGTTCCAATGGTCGACCAAGCCCAGCAAAAGTATTTATTACAGGAAATGTGAAAAAATTATCCCCTCCAATACCATAAATACATTCCACGTCTCAAAGAACTTGCTTCACATTCTAACCAGCAACAGAAGTCTAATAAAAGCACACCCCATTCTGACAGTGGTCCAAATGCGAAAAAAAGCTCACATGAATTACGAGGACACATCAACAAGAAGTTTCAACTTCACAATTTGGGTTGAGAAGCTGCCAAGTATCTTTAACATGACTTGCGTTTTGCAAATCAAAGAATCCAGAGTGCAAATGTGCACACCTGAGAAAGGACTTCCTAGAATGACAAGCTCTTTGATCACAAAGAAGAGTATAATACATGCCGTTTGAGTACTCTGGGACAACTTGCTGCCACATCATGAGATTTTGGGCATTCACATTTACATCGACTCTATGCTACAACCAAGATCACAAAGGGATCTTTCGAATCAGGAAAAGTTCCACCAACCACATTTCGGCTGCAACACATCCAAACACAAAAAGTTAACAGGGTTGGGTAAATCGGCATACCACATAACACGGATTTAATCAAATCAAAGGTCATGAACAAGGCTTTTGAGTAATAATCGAATACGTAGTGTCCGACTAATTAAATTTCTTACAAACTATTGCTTAAAATCAATAACTTATAATTAAACATTTATAAATTTCCTATATAATGACACTGCAAGAACTTACCAATAAGTTTTGTGAAGACTACAGAAGCCCCACGAAAACATATCCTTCATGAGAAACAAGAACAAGAGCCTTTCATTTTCCATTTTTCATTGTATGACCTTCTACCTTCAAAGAATGTTTGTGCTGCAATACAATGGCCAGACATATCAGAACATTCGAATCACAGACCAAGTTACTAAGAAGGTAAAAGGAAACCCTTTCCTGAAACTTTGGAGCCCACCTTTTTAGATTTGTGTTTATGCCCATCCTCGCCTTCTTCCACCTCGTGTTTCCTCTTCTGCAGACACAAAGTACCATCATACCAGTAACATTTGGAGTTCATTCTCTAAAACAGCAAGAGCTAGAAATGTTGCAAAATTATGCAAAATGGTGCACGTGGAGCCAAGATGATAGTGAAAACTGGAACCACCCGGTTTGCCTGCAGCAGCTTAAAAATGAGGAACCTAGTACCTTCTTTTTATGCTTTTTCTCGCCGTTCTCTGATTTGCTCCGATCTTTGTCTTTGTCCTTGTCCCTCTTCTTGTCTTTGTCTCTATCCTTCTTTTTGTCCTTGTCCTTGTCTTTATCTTTATCTCTATCCTTTTTGTGGTGCCTATCTCTATCCTTTTTATGTTTCTTCTTCTTTTCCTCATCACCCTTAACGACAGGTACACCCCTTTCGGACTGCAGGATAGTGAGGAGAAAATTACGTCAAAATTGGGCTGCACACTGCAGATGACGAATCAAAGTAATATATCAAAAACTTATAAGCAGGATTGTTCACCTCTGGTAAAAAGATTAGACCAGCTTCTTTTAATGTGAATGCCTTTCGCAGCACTTCAAGATCAAAAGGCTGAAAGGGCACACGATCTGAAGGCATCGAGGTCATCGCTGGACCACTTATAAGCTGACCAAGCTCCATGCCCTCTCCTCTTCGAAGTTCAGTGTCTCCAACTACGTTGCTTAAATAGTTAGAGTCGGATAGCTTTGTTGGCAAAGGCTTCTTGCAAAAGGATTCGTAATGTTCTCGCAGTTGATAGTGCGAAATGAGATCAACTGCCCCTGTCAACTCTCGAGTTCCTGCAGCAAAAACACAATATTGAGGCGTCCGAAACATCTCAAGCAAGAGTTTCCAACAAAACAATCTGAAAAGATTTCCTAAGAATCCAGATAACGGTCTTTTGAATTTTACACCAATCACCACTACTCATACACAGCATTAGCCCTCGTAAAGAAATCCCAATCCAGAGTACTAGCGCCGATCAAAATTACCTTAGAAACTTAAGTCAACCCTAGCATTCATTGTATAAGAGGAACAACCACTACGTTAAAAGTGTGAGAAATTGTCTTTGCCCAAGTAAGCGCCACTAGCTTTATTGATGAACATATGACTGCTTGAGTAATTCAGTTGCAAAGTCATCACATGAAAGTAAGCTGTTCCGTAAGTGATTTAGGCCCAGATTGCTCTTTGCTGTTAGACCAACCAAGAGAGTGAAACTGGTAGCAGTTGGAAGCACATAGCACAACAGAACCTAGGGTCCACCTGTATACCAAAAATCACTAGTACGCTCATGGGCACCTTGGTAACTAAAGAGCCATCAAAAAAGTTTATTTATTTATTTACTTATTTTGTTCAAAGGAGTATTGAAGATATATATAAAGTTAGAAAATAAGGGGAAGCATAAGAGAGAACGCACTAGGAGCTGCTGAGAGCAATCGAAAAAGGCTCTCGCCATTGGAAGACATTCCAGCCATCCTTGATGCGCAGTGAGAAGAACAAGATGGAGCGTGTTTCTCTGTGACCTGGGGATATTCCCTGCAACCCAGATAGAACTTCGAAACCAGCACTAAGTAATACCGTTGTAGGCAGACGATTGCAGACTGAATATCAAGATGTCGGTATGGTCCACCTGCTACTTGCCAGACACGAGTCCTTATAGGTCAATCTAACCGGGCTACTTCTGTAGACAAGTAATTCCTTCGCTGATGTCTTCAAATAAGCACAGAGACGTGCGACAGCATGAGGCCCCAATCTGACACATATTAATACCTGCTAACACCCACCCGACGATCTCGTCTCAGATTATATAGGAACTCTAACCTCAAGCTTTTGAATACAGAAGCAAGCTTTCCAACACGAAATATACCCTAAATAAGAGGCCTTCATAAGCTCTAAACCTAGTTCCCTGAAGTCAATCAGCCACGCCACAAAATAGCCAAGAACATTCGCCGAGCCATCTCCCCGGCCATGCCTTCAGTCACCACTCCTCCGCGAAAATGCTCAATCCTTCCAGAAAATAATATTATCACCCTCTCTACTGCCACCGACGACTAGTAGCTTCCGATACGCAACCTTCTTAAAAGCCTCATACAACCCACCCGCACTAGCCAAAAGCAACATAAGCTCTCACGACTGCGCCAATGGCTCACAAACCCCTCACACAAAATACGCATCCTGCAATTAAGCTCCCGCTGTCCCAACGCTTTCAGCAAATTTCTCCATGCACACCAAAATTGGATTCAATTTCCAGCCAGCACCCGAAATCGCACCGGGTTCGCAAGCAGGTGTATCAACCAACACGAGCAACAAGTTCGAATCCCAGCGAGGCTGTGGCGCACGGGTTACGCATGCCAGAACCAGTACCGAAATCAAATGCCTGGCTACGAAACGAATGCGCGTAGAGCACCGAGTGCGTGTGCAGCAACAAGCTAGGGTAAGCGACAAGGGCATCCGAAGCACAAGCTCTAGCGGACCCAGTAAAACTCTCGCTATCTCTCTCTCTCGCTCTTGCGCGCTCTCTTTCTCAGTCGCTAGCTCGCTGACCGCAGTTCCGTAAGTCTCCGCGAGGAAGGGTGGGTCCCCTCCTTCTCGCCGTTCAAACGGCGGGCGCCCACGCCAGCTGAACCTTCCCCCGTCTGCCGTCAGCCCCCTTCTCGTCCCTTTCACATCTGCCGTCGGCCCACTATAGTCTCTTCCACATCCACCGTCAGTTCAATCTCTTCCTTTTCACGTTCGCCGTCGGCCGGCTCTCTTGCCCTTTCAGGTCCCCCGCGTCTGGACGCCGTATCGGACATTTTGTGCATCTTCGTTGATGCTTATCGACGATAAACGGCTAACGATGACGGAGCGTGTCGGGAGTCGGTGTTCGGCATAGTTGCCTGGTGACGAAGTCTTCTTCGCAAGCTTTAGAAGAAACAGTTTTATTATTTTAGATGAATCAAGCATTGGTTGAACTATTTGTGGCTCTTGCCCTCGGTATTAAAATCACGTCTAAAAATTTTAACAGCCAGATTGCGCATATTTTATTTTAATGTAATCTTTTTATTTTAGCATTTTTTAAATTTATTAATGATAATCAGAGGGTCAAATTTGCCTTGTGTCCGATTATTTTTTGGTTGACAAGATTTAGCTAAAAAGACAAAATCTCCGTTTCGCTTGAACATTAATTTTCATTAAAAGAATTCGCTACTAAAAATTTCAACCACATTTAATTTCTCTTTTAGATTATTTGTGCTTATCACATTTCTTGTAAACTGTGCTGAAACAGTACAATCTAAGTTTTACTGATATAAAATATTGTTTGGTATTTGTACATGATATGGCTTTTTATTCATTATTTAAATTAAATACTTTGAATTTGAAAGCGTCCATTTAATTAAATCATCTAGATTGCTGTGTCAAATTTTAAGTATATGGTAATAATCAAGTATAAAAAATAGTATATATCATTTATCATAAATTGTATTTCATCAAAAATAATAACATGCATTCAAATTATAAAGACAATTTGAGTTTTAAAGATAATCCTATGAATATTGTGATTTTATATTGAATAAATGTGTGTGAATACATACATACATACATACATACATACATACATACAGCACTGCATATTTAAAAGAGTTGAGATTTCTTAAATTCAATCTTTGATATAATGAAACTTGAAGCATTCAATATAATTTCAAAAATCACACATGATTTTTTGATATGGAATTTTGTTATGTCAATCAAATACATTGTGATTGATTTTAATGAGACTCTGTGCAAAAAAAAATTAAAGGTAAAAATTGAATAAAAAATTAATTCAACATTTGATTTCACTCCTTAGTAATCATTGTTTCCCATGTTTTATTTTTAATTATGTAAAGCTTAAACCTTTAAGACTAAAATTAGAGAACACCAAGAAAAAAATAATACTAATAAGTAAATACTTCAAATATAAATAGAAATGCTGAAACTTGTTTCAAGATTATAACCAAAATATGAATTTTTAAAATTTTAAATTTTTTTGTAATATCTATAGTTTTCTGGGCACAAAATGAAAATGTTGAAAAAAAAAACAATGAACATTTTTTTCATGCCAACCATGGAGTTGTGTCAAAAGGAATTGATTCTTCCTTTGAACAATAAGTGTTACAAATGTAACCTGCTGGATTTAGTGATAAAAGTCCAGTGATAAAAGGCCAGTGGAAAATTTAGTGGTGTGTGACTTAGATACGACAATAACAGTGAGCACATGAAGAAAAGTTCCAAGTCTTGGTTTTATGAATTCACATCGTGAAGAATGCATTCTTCCATTTCTGGATTTTATCACTACATGTAACCTGCTGGATTTTCGAACTACAAATGTACCGACGAGATTTCACGGCCTCCGTGTGTGTCCTTGTTTGTCTCCTCATTGAATGTTGCATTGTGAACCGCTAGCATCAGTGAAACCTGAAGAATAAAATGCCTACTTGGTTCTGAAGATCATCGAGCTGCATAGCTTGCTGCTCTTGCGTCCTTTTCTGATCGTCCAGCCTGAGGCCATAGACAGTGCAAAGCTCCTCCAGTGCTACAATCCGTGTCATGGTCAGCTCGTGGTGCACCCGGACCTTTTCATCAAACTCAGCCCGCAGTTTGTTTTCTAGGTCAGCTATATCTCCCTGCACAGTACCAAGCCTTCTGTGTGATGAGCGTGGATCGATGTATGGAGACTTCGATCTGATCTTGTGAGATTCAGGTAATATCAGAGGTGAGTCAGTTGCTCGGTTACCTGAATTTTGACTGTTGTGGCGAACAGTGCGTCCAGTTTCTCAGCAACAAATGCTGCATGCTGTGTCATGCTTTTGTGAATTTCTGATGGATTTGTTGGCCCGCCTGCTGCTTCTGGCTTTTCCTCCTCCTCTTCGCCCTCTACTTCTTCTTCTTCGTCAGCCATGGCGCCTGCTGCTCAACCCCTCTGAGAGCTCCTGACGAAACCAATTACGTTGTTTCTTCGACCTAATTATTGTGATTCTTATATCTGGTCAATTTGTTTCTTGGTCCCGTCGTTTGCTTGTGTTGCCACACCATTTCCGGCAGCTGGAACTGATCGATTGAACATATCTGAGTTTGAGTTTGTGATTCGATGTTTTAGTAAATTGTGAGTCGATCCTTATGGTTCGTATGGCGGATTGGTGGGAAGCTGGAAAACCTACAAGGCGTTAGGATGGCATTAAAAGAAGTGGATTCACACCATTGGACAGAATATATCCTGCCGCTGCAATGATTTGAAGAAGTGAAGAGTTTACGTAGAAAGAGATTGTCAAGGGTCTCAAAATTGCTTCCATTCTCCAACAATCATGAAACATTTGAATGCCTGAATGCGATAGAGTTGATCTCTCAGCAGCAAAGTGTATGCAACCGGCAAGCGATGACGACTCCACAAATCTTTGTCGACTACAAGTTATGTCCTTATAACCCCCCCACAGGTTGGCAGCCATACTTTTATACCAGAATAGATTCTTGGATCTCCCGTTCGAAGGATTCAACCGTTAGTGTCCTCGAGTTAAGCATAATCCGTTGTCCATTTCTCACTACACAGAATAAGAAAGTTTTTTTATCCTATGTAGACACTCATGCGTTTGAAATGGCTCCATTGTGCAAGCCATAACCACTTACCAATGTTGTCAACGACTAACAACACTCAATCAACCGTCACTTCGAAGGCCGTTATAAGTTCAAGGGAACCTCGCTCCAGTTAAAGGACATTCCAACCTTCCGTTTGTTTCGAGAAGACACTGAATAGATTAAATTCTACGAATTGAACTGGTGTTGGTATCCTGAAAGGCCTGCAATGATTCATGCAAGGACTGCCCTGAACTAATTACAATTAGCTGTATTTCCATCTCAAATTGAGCAGATATGATCAACAGCAGGTCCAATTCCACAAGCGTAGATTTCCTGTAACGGATACTATTACTAGGATTGACTACGCTAAGTATTCGGAGGACAACATGGACACAGATCCTGTGGGAAATGCACTAGTAGGTAGAATAAGTCACAAGTTCTGCAATCCCACACGCCTCCAGGTCCTCATCGAGGCCGGAATTATCTTCCTACAACTCGGAATCTTCTGATATGAAGTGCCAATTTCGAGGAATTCAACATTGAATCCTTACGCTTCTGACTAATTCTAATCCTACTTGTTGCGCGCACTCTCTGCCTCTCTCTCTCTCTCTCTCTCCCACCACACCAGAATCCGTCGTGCGTCCCACAATGCGGTGACTGAGAGGCAAGGAGTCCATAACGAGGTTCGCAATGAAGGGTAGCCACGGTGACAGTTTTCTGGCGAGCCCTTCGCCGTGCATCGCACAGCAAAAGATCTCCCTTATCCGTGGGATGGGTGGTCCTACTCCTTGTTGGTCCGACCCATCGTGCATTACGCGTAATGGCTTGATGCCATGATTCCGATTCTGTTCGTCTGGATGTCATCCAAGTTAGTTCCAGGGTGAAACAAACCAAAATGAATTCTAGTACTTTGGGTGGATATTGCTTCTATCCCCCATTTTCGTTTTTTTATTTAATTTTCTTGATTAGTTTTGAAAAATTACATTGAATAATTAACAATATAAATGTAAGTATTTTATTAGTTTAAAAATAGTTACAGATTTTATCATGAATTTTATGGGTATTTTATTATTCATTCAAAATAAATGGTTTATTGTCTTTGAGAAATGAATTATTAGTATGTCTAGAAGATATAAAATAAAAAATTTTAATGAATAAATAAAATAATATGATGTGGATTCTCAAATCAAGGTAGATGGATATTAGTAACTAGTAAAATATGTATATTAAAATAATATTTTAAAATTTATATGTAAATTTGATTTTTTTAATTTTTAATTTCTTAAAATATTTTTAGAAACGTGTCACTGATAACGGATTAGTACATCAACATTGTCACCAAAAGCTAATGGCTATTTGGAAGAGTACATATGACTTAAAAGCCGTGATTATATAGCTTATATATATATATGTGTGTGTGTACACAAGAGAGGAAGGTATATAAACCAGGAAGAGGTACAAATCCTTTCATTACAGTCACATGCATTTTAAGTGCAACTTTCATGCAATTGACTTTGAAATCTCATGTGTTTTTATGTAAAGTTTGCATGCAGGAAAAAGAAGTTTGTATAGAGATGCTTTTAATGCAAAAAATAACAAGTTTACTTTATAATGTTTAAATGCAAACAACACCTATAATATAGAAGTGGAAATAAAAGCTTTATTTCCACAATAAGAACACCATTGTAGGCCATCAATTGTCTATATCTGTGCATATCTTTATCAACATTTTATTTTACTTTGTTACATGTGCTTGTCTTTTACACAGACAAACACCCATGCTTCTCTATTCTAAAAATACATGCTTTGTCTCATGTCATCAAAGCTACCAACAATTTTTTTGTTCTGTCTTTCTGTACTAGTTGAAATAGGAAATTTCCATACACAGTGTCATTTAGGACATAGCATGTACTCCACTTTGTTGAAACGTTTAATTTAGAATACATTCAATTAGATGGAAGGTTCATTACAAAGGTTGCAATTCTGCTTTCCATGTTTGCCTTGCACTTGCAAGAGTTTTGTGTACATCATGTCCAGACATTTGCAACAAGACAATCAACATATGGAGGCAAGTGTGATTTAAGGTACAAGGTGTGAATGTGATTCAGGATTCAGTATATGAACGTGTATTTCGAATTAAGGATTTGAATGAGAATTAGGATTTGGAGTGCAGGCGGGCAATAGGACAACAACAGCATTCGCATCGCGGAGCACCAGGATCCGCCGCAGCAAACGCAGCGTCATCAGAACGGGCACAAGATCCAGCCACCACCTGCACGAGCGCACGCGCGATGACGACGACTACGATGACGACTGAGAAACGCCACCCCAACATGCATGGGGACATGCTCCCCATCGCCGATTCCAATCAGGCGTGTTTGCCTCTCTTCATGGTGTCTGATAGGCCTGCCATGACTCAGCAGACGCCGTGGATCCCACACGGACGTGCGCACCTATCACAGTCGCAATCTTACCTTTCCCCCTCCAGCGACCACAGATAAAAGCGCAAAAGCGCAAAAAGTTGGAACAACATCCTGCTCGCCGTTTGAAACCCAACCTTGCAAAGTCTACCCAACCACACAAAGACACCTCCCTAGTGTCAGCAAAACCCACCACAAGCTTATCGCCTCTCCTGGACATCAATCGACAACGCGCAAAAGTTCGTCGAGAATCAACCAGAACAGGCGCAGGAATCTACCGAAATGCGGAGGGGCGATGGGAACAACCCCATATGGATACCCTCCATATGGATGTGGATAATCATCCACGGGCAGAGCCCTCTTTCGCGTATTTAGTTCAAATTTTCGCTGGGCAGTGCGCAACTAAGTTGTGCGGGCACGTCTAAGCGTTTCGGACCTGCCCTAATTCTGAAACTAGATGAACGTATTACATATACATTCATATATGGCACATCCTTCGTGGTGCGAATGTGAGGGGTGGTTGCTCCGTGGCACAATGGCGCAGCAGACTGGAAATAGCTGTGAGTCAGGTTTTTTTCCTGTAGACATTGAGAAAAGTAGAACTGGGAGGAAGCGATGTCGAGGAATTGTGCCGGGGATTACGATCGGAGGCGGCGATGAGGAGGCGGCAACACGTGGAAATGAGGCGTAGGTTGAATCGTGGACTCTCCAGGCGCCCCTTCTCTCATGTTCCGCTGCTCTAGGCTTTCTTTAAAGGGTGCGGTCAGGCTGTTCCCGCTCTCGAGGCTGCCACTCCCGGATGTCACACTTGTCGATTCGTGCTGCGCTGCATCCTTTGCGGTATTGATGGTTTCATGGTGCTCAGCTGCATATTCATCGCAATCTGAAGCATTAAAAGTCCCTCTCCGCGCTCCAGTTATTGCGCAATATATGTTTTTTTTTCATCATCCGAGGGAGGCCTACTGAAGATTTGAACGAGGTGGTGGTTGCTTTTGCTGAAGTAGGTGAGGTCTGGTAGTTGGTTGAGAAGGTTTCTGTCGAGGAGGTGGCATCTTGTTGCTGGGAGTTTCTTCGATCTGGGTTTTGATCGTTGGTGTTTTGTTGTTGTTGTTGTTGTTGTTTTTTTTTTTTTTTTTTTTTTTTTTTTTTTTTTTTCTCTTGCAGCGCATTCAGTTCGAGTGAGTGTTGGTTATTTTCTTTTTACGTTGGATTGGTAGAACAACGGTAGTGGTGAGATGCGCGGTATGAAGCGCACGCAGCGTCTCAACCTTGTGATTGTGGTTTGTTGACGTGAACGCCGGAGCCTGTAATTTGCGCTTTAGTTTTAGGGGTGGAATAGTTGATTTCTTACATGAAGTCGACGTTACGTTTAGTCGAGTCTTTGGCAGCTTCAGGCTGCCACGGCACAGCTTCCGTTTCCTCAGCTCAACGGAAGGTGGGCGATTCATGGGGGTATAGCCCCAAGCGAGTGGCATTTCACAAGCAAGGTCGAAGTTATACGTGTATCAAGTGCGAGCAGAATGCAGGGGATTCGTCAAGAGTGGTGTTTAATAACCAGGCGCATCTAGAGAGAGAGGCTTTGCAAAAGAAGGTGGTGGTCTCCTCGTTACAAGGTGCAACCCCCGAAGATTCAATAAATGTCGACACGAAGAGTTCATCCAGAAGGGGAGATGTCTTGGTCGAAGAGTTGTCGCAGCGACCAGAATCAGCCGACTCTAATGCGAACCATGGAGCAGGAAGCAGTGGTAGCGGTTTTAAGGCGCTCGATGAGAGTCCTCTGGAGACAGAAGCATGGCGGTTGTTGAAGAAAGCGGTGGTGACTTATTGTGGGCAGCCAGTGGGCACTATTGCAGCCAATGACCCTACCGACCCTTACCCCTTGAACTACGATCAGGTATTCATTAGAGATTTCATCCCGTCGGCGATTGCATTCCTTCTCAAAGGGGAGCACGAGATTGTTCGCAACTTCATTCACCATACCCTCCAACTCCAGGTATTGCATCGGAAGTTTTCTTTTATAGCTTTTTGGGATTAATGAGAAACTTTCTGCACCAATGATCTTCTACCGTTTAGGATTGAATTTTCTTTCGTGAATGAGGAATTCGAATGTGCATGTGCAAGGGTTTTGAACTTATGTAATTCTTAATGTCAAACAATGTACGACAGAGCTGGGAGAAGACGGTGGATTGCTACACCCCGGGCCAGGGATTGATGCCAGCAAGTTTCAAGGTGCAAACGGTATTCTTAGATCGTGAAGGAGTGAAGGAAACTGAGGAAATATTGCAACCAGATTTTGGGGAGGCGGCCATTGGGCGAGTTGCTCCTGTAGATTCCGGTGAGTTTACTACAATTTTCGACATTGTATTGTCTTTGCTACAATTGCTTGTGGTGACCAATGTCTAATTGCAAGCGATGCTGTTGGTTTGACAGGGTTGTGGTGGATCATATTGTTAAGGGCTTACGGCAAGTGCACAGGAGACCTTACATTACAGGAAAGAGTGGACGTGCAGACTGGGATTAAGATGATCTTGAAGGTTTGTTTGGCTGATGGCTTTGACATGTTCCCATCCTTGCTGGTGACGGACGGCTCCATGATGATTGACCGGCGCATGGGCACGCACGGACATCCCCTTGAGATCCAGGTTTCTTTTTCCTCTTACTCTCCTTTCTGTGTTAAATTAGACATGCAAATATTTAACAGAAACTGAGCTTCATTTCTAATACTGATTCATGTCTAACCAAATTTGATTATCTGTATCCTGCAGGCCTTGTTTTATCACGCCTTGCGATGTGCTAAGGAGATGCTCCACCCAGAAGCCTATGATTTAATTCGGTCAGTCAACTCCAGGCTGGCTGCCTTGTCTTTCCACATCCAGGAGTACTACTGGTTAGACATTCGCAAGCTAAATGAAATCTACAGATATAGGACCGAGGAGTACTCCAGCGACGCAGTTAATAAGTTCAACATTTATCCGGATCAGATTTCCCAGTGGTTGCTTGACTGGTTGCCAGAGCAGGGAGGCTACTTCATAGGCAACTTGCAACCTGCGCACATGGATTTTCGATGGTTTACTTTGGGAAATTTATGGTCAATCTGCAGTGCTCTGGCGACGAAGGAGCAGTCCGAAGACATTTTGACACTTGTTGAAAAGAAGTGGGAGGATCTCATCGGCACAATGCCGTTGAAAATCTGCTACCCTACTCTTGAAGAGGATGAGTGGCGTATTATTACTGGCGCTGACCCCAAAAATACGTAAGAATTCTACTGACCGGTGGTATATATGGATCTTAGCTCCTTTTGTGATGGACTTGGCGGGTTATTTGACAGCCTCTTCAAGTTACAGAATAGCTTGCAAGGTGATATCTGGTATGCTGCTGTGAAATTGAATGTAGTAATCAACATCAGCACTTTCTATAAGTATTTTTTGATTTTCTTTGGGGCACTTCATTGTAACATGCAAGAATCAACTGATGCACATCGTGGATTCTGTGCAGAGCTTGGTCGTATCACAACGGAGGTTCATGGCCGGTTCTTCTTTGGCAGTTCACTCTTGCTTGTATTAAGATGGGCCGCTCGGATCTTGCTGAGAAAGCAGTAGCAACTGCTGAGAAACGTCTTTCGAAAGATTGGTGGCCTGAATATTATGACACCAAATCAGGCCGCTTTATTGGAAAGCAAGCTCGACTGTATCAAACCTGGTCGATTGCTGGTTATTTAACCTCAAAATTGATGTTAAAGAATCCTGAAGCCGCGAAATGGCTCACGTGTGAAGATGACGAGGACGCCGCTTCCATCTCGTGTGTTGACATCAATCCTCGCCGGAACCCAGACTTGAAAACGCAAGGAGACCTTCACATTGTATAGATTTGAGTTTAGATCGTTTAATTTAAGGGGATTAATTTCATTGCGTTATATCACATTGGCAGGGGCTCAAAATCAGTACGGTCTCTCCCACCAAGGTCCACAAAGACTCTCAGTTTCACCACGTCAGATGGGTTGTTAGAAAGGGTTAGCAGATATCACCTGGAAATTGGTTGTTCTGCATTGTTGCTGAATATTAGTTTTAGACTTCAAAAACCCCTCAACATCGAAATGCTAAAATGGACCTTTTTGACCAACCTTCTCAAACAATGCGTGGGAAACATGAGATCCACAATAAATGGATAATGATGTTTGTATTGAACTGATAAATAATCAATGGTATGAAAAACGCTGGTCCATGCAAGCATTCAGCTCATAGAACGTAGAGAAACGAATGCAGGCAGAATCCGTGTATTCTCTTAGTTCAACTGTTCTGCTTTTTTCCATGTGAAGCAAGTGCCTGTGAATTGAATCCTCACTCTGAACAATGTCTGGTCATCCTCTTGGTAGTTTAAGGTCATTGCGGACTAATCTTCATGTGAAATGTGGTTTCTCGACATTCTTTGTTGCTGGGGTCTAGAAGGAACACTTCGCGCATCATTGACTAAGTAACACCCTGGTTGTCGTCTGTAATGAAATCCTAACGCAGGAAGCTAAGAACGACAACCCAGTTCCCAATTTGGAACATACGAGAGGGACCCCTGATTCAGTGCGTCTGAAACGTACATTGATGTCCTTTGTTCTCGTGCCCTGCACATTCGCCTTACCAGTTGGTGCAATGTTAGAAGGAGGAAGACGGGAGTAGTTATGGTTTTTTGAGAAACGAAGGCGGGGATCTTGAGCAGGCACATGCGCTGCTGGGTGCTATGGCGTCCCCGGAGGCAATGGTGGAGGAGATTAGCAAGTTGAGCGTGGAGCAGCTGCGTCAAATGAAGGAGCAGGTGGATGGGGAAGCCTCGGTTCTGCAAGGCAGTCTTTCCAATACTCGCACCGCGGCTAACCGCTTCGCAAAGGCTTCCAGAGCTCTTGATGCACTTTCTCAACAGTCCGCTGGTATGATATGCGTGATCACCGCTGTGTGCGATTTTTTTTATTTTTTTATTTTTATTTTTTTTCAGTTTTGCAATGATCATTTAAAGAGCGTATCAAAGAGATTTTGCAGTCATGGTTTTTGGGGCTGGAATTTTTAAAGAGTGGGGTGCTGCGATTGGTAGTGATTGGCGTGGGGGGACTTTCATATCTGATTATTTGACAGATTCTCTGTTCGATAGCGTGAGCTCATCTATGTCGCGCTTTCAAAGTAGACCTTCTTGCGATTATTAATCTTTTTTTGTGTGGAATTATGTTCAAGTGACCTATGAATTATGTAGACTCCTGAGTTTGCAGGCTCCTCAAGTCTTGATGGAGGCATTAATAGGACGGGTTGTGAAATAGTGTAGATGAGCTACCTGAATGCTTTGTGTTAACTACGTTGTTGGCTAGATCAGCGGAGTTTTCTTCATCTGTGTATGAGAGAAAATATCTTAGTTTCTTTGACGTATGACGGTTGTTAAGATCTCTCTTTTTTGCGAATGTGATACCAGCAGCAGCAGCAGTTTGAGACTACTTCCTGATGGGTGATATTGCAGTAAAACTAAAGAACCTCTTAGGTCATGGAGATTCTTATGGCGGAATTTTTTTCTATGAACTTTTAAAAGCTGTGAAAATGAAATAACTTATTTTTTATCACCTTAATTGCACCTCAGGTTGCCGAATAACTTAATTTGAAGTCTGAAAGAAATTGAATTTATCACGTAATGTTTGGCGTTTACGAACCTTGTACTGGCATGTTGTTTCCAAGGTCAAAGCTAAGCAGGTATTGAGAAATTGATGTTTTTGTTGGTTTGATGCGTCTAAAGGAAAGAAAATGCTGGTTCCTTTGACTTCTTCCTTGTGTGCGTCGGGGACACTGGCAAACACCGACAATGTGCTTGTAGATGCAGGCACCGGCTACTTTATTGAGGTATGTTGACCAATTTGGAGCGCTGAATGTGTATGCATTTCTCTTTCTATTTCAAAATTTGTGATGTCGCACTTTTATTGTAGAGCAGGCATGGAAGAGAGGAGAGAATGATCTGAGGAGGGTGCATGATGTGTTTTGTCTTCACGACAGAAAATTTGCCTGATGGGAAGGACTACTGTGAGCGGAGGGTCAAATTTTATAAACCCAATCATCAAAGGCGGGTGGAGGTGGGTAGTGACCTGATTTTTTCCGACCACCACATGTCCTGTTAGAGTGTACTGTCATTATTATTATTATGATTAGTATTTTTATCATCATCATCATCATCATCATCTGAGCAAGCCAGGTTGTCGATATGAAGTGAATTTCATAGTTTGTGCTGTCATATCTAAACTTCAACTCCAGGTAGTTAATGGGAATCAAAATGCGGCAGGGCAGATTAATATGGTGTTGCAAGCTAAGATCCAGGCAGATTCGCAGTCACAATGAACTTGAAAATCTCCTTATCTCACACTGAAGCTTCACTTTCAAAGCTCTTTGGTGCTGCCACTACCATGAAACGATTAGTATGCGTATGAATTGAAGCTGTGGTATCAGTAACTGCTTGAGGATGTTGAGCACGGTGCTGGCATGACACAAAACAGCCCATAACTTATGAGGAGTTAATTTTTTCTGGTCCTCAAAGTACTTATACATTATATGTTGTCTGTGATATTGGGTAAGAAGGACTGCATTCGGACTGACTGGAATGCCGGTCAATTTGTACATAGAAGTGGTTGTCAGTTGTTACATGGACACAGTTGTGGTAAAATGGACTAATCTGATGCAATAGGCTAATATGTTTTTTTTTTAGAATTTATAATCAAGTCTGTCTTTCCTACTCCATGTCTGGAGGTACGTGAAGTATCAACATCTCTCTCCCAAGCCTTTGATATAATGTAAGGAAAGACTGACAAATCTAGACTAGGCTTTTGAACACTACATTGATCATTGAGAGCCTATGGTTTCCACTGCACTTATTCATGGACCCACCTAAACCTCCTAAATTTTTTACTTGATGATTTCCATTATATGGTTTAAATCATTATCTGTAAACTTAATACTAAATGATTTAATTTTAATGCATTGCAAAGTAATAGTTAACCAATGAAATATGATTTGTACACTTTTGATATTGATATTCAAAGTGAGTTACTTCTGATTTTAAGATATGAATAAACTTACTTTTTTTTTTCTGAGGGTGAGAATGGTGAAATACACATGAGTTGCTGGAACAGATACTGCCATATTAAAAGTAGAGATATATGGTTCACATATTGAATGATATCATTAATTCTACATCATCAAATTTAAGACTATGAGGGTCATTGTGCTGTAAACTATTCACATGATTACTCAATCGTAATTATTTTTATGAGCAAATATATTTAATATGTCAAAATCTAGAAAAACTGATGGACATTGCTTAAAGAGTGTAATATTATGATTCATTACAAAATTTCATATCTTAAAGATAAAATTGACAAAAGAGAACTTTTAAATGAAAAATTGAATACTAAATTAAAAGAAACCATGAAAATTAAATGTTTTAAAATGAAACATAAAAAACATTTCACAACAAGAATGCAAATTCATAAATCTGTTTTTAAAATATAAAATATAAAATTCTAAATTATTATAAATGATAGATGTGATTTTATTTCAGGTTTTACCCTAAAATGAAAATAATGAAAATTCGTTTAAAGCTATTTTAAATCTGAATTGACATTTCAATCCTATAAAAAACATCAAAAAAATCCAAAATAATACTTGCTTAACCATTCAAATGCATGAAAAACTCAACAGAAAAATTAAAATAAAATAAAAAATAAAAAATAAAGATTAAAAACAAAAAAAACAAAAACAAAACAGAAAAACGAAACTTGTAAATTTTACAAAGGAAATCCTGAACAAGTTTTTATATTTTTATTTATTAAAAGAAGATGAATCAACAACGAAAGGGCTCATGGCTCAAATAACCCCACCCTAAAGGAGCATCTTCCAGTCAATGCACTATTGGTACTTAAAAACACAAATGAGTGCAATTCTAATAACGTACACAAAACCATTGATCAGCAAAAGATTAGTGGGATGGAACCAGAGATTGGTTGCCAGTGATAGTACTCTTTGGGTATATCAATCAATCAATATAATGAATACATGGACAACAACGGCACTACGTAATTCCTCCAACAGCCAGCAGAAACATCCAAGACGAAATTCTGAATTTGCTTATTGACATACTTGGGCATATGTGCTGCAAGAATCACCAAGGTGTGGTCCGCACACAGAAGTTCTATTCAAATACTGCACTCCACACAGCACCATCACCTTCCCCACATCTTTGATGCACCTCTTGTATCCTTTCCACAGACTTGCAAATTCCACTGCATGTCCAGTCAAAGGAAGCCACACAGACGTTCCCTGCCTGAGCCTTCCATTCGCAGTCGGGAGGAGTCCCACAGCACATGCTCCGATCATCGATGTGATCAACGTCTAAGCCGATGATCCATGCACCCAGGGACACATCCTCATTGGCAAACTTGTGCAGGAGTGGTTGATTCACAGAAATGTAGTTGGCCAAGTCCCTGGAGATTGCATAGATCTGACCTGTCGCATGCCGGAAATACTTGTTCCCTTCTTCACCAAATTTCCAGTACTCAGGCTCATGATACTTCACCCCCTTTTGGGCGAGAACAGGCCCGGACTTCATGCAGCCAATGTACACACGCGGCTTGGAACGATGTCTGGCCAACGTTGTCCCAAGCATCCCCAGGTTTACGTGGACATCGTCATCAACTTTCACATAAAAATCTGCGTTCCATTTCTTTACTGCAGTTGCGAAGTATATCTTCGTCTTCATTGACAATTCATGGTATCCTTCAATATGGTTAAGCCGGAGGAAATCGTTGTGCTGAGCATCCTCTGCTTCAATGGCTCTGTCAAGGATACCGCCTGGAGTTGCACTGTGTCCAATTATGAAACGGACTATGATCCCCTTCTCCTTTTCCAGTTGTTTCAATTTGGCCCCCTGGGGCATCCAACTTTCTCGTACTGAATCCCTTCTTTTCCTACTACTAAATGCCGTGTTGATTCCCACCACAATAAAGGCTTTTTTCCGACCATCAGCAGGCAAGTCAACGACCCTTTCTTGCGTCAAAACAGGCCGAGGGTTGCTCCTGGTCTCAGCCCCTGGTTGTGCACCACCATCTTCAATTATTGTCCTCTGGATCACAGCTCCATTGCCCAACTTCGGCTCACATTCAACCCCTAACGCTTCATTTATATCTGGACTAGTCCACATTCTATTTGTGAAAAGCAAGCCTACGCAGAAACTTGCTGCACAGAGCACTAGAGCCCCCTTCCATGTTAAATTGCTACTTCCTAATCCTCCACCCTTCCTAATCCGCATCGCTGCTTCCTTCAAACCCTGCTCACAGAAACTCCTTGGTCAGGATTCACAAGTAGAGCTATCCTTTGCGAAACTGTTGGTTGGTAGTGCACGTCATGGTAAGCAAAGGTGCTTAGCGTGAAAATCCTACAACCTAGATTAGCCATCTACTTTTCTGAAATGCTGGAGATCTAATGCTGCATGTTTTCCTTCAGAATGAATAATAATAAGAATAATAATAATAAAGCTTCTCTCGTGGTGGAATGAATTGTAATATAGATCTATGGATAATACTATGTACGAAACTTCCTAAATCAAATCTGTTAGGTGATAATACTTACAGGACAAAACAGTCAGTCAAAATTAATAAAAAGAACCTGAGCATTTCAACTCCCTGACACGCATTCGGCATAATATTCGTCAAAAAATAAGGAAACTAAAAACAGCAGGAACGCATGATTGACAAAAACACGAAACAATGTGTGGCACTTACAATAAGAGTATGTGGGGGAACAAAAGCAGCTGAGAACGCCCTGGATCAGTAGTTCAATCGCCGATTCGTGATACCTAAAACACACCTAAACCGTGCAATGAACTGTGTATTCCAACTCCTCCGCCACTAAGAATATCGCCTTTGCTTCCGCCTTTAGAGGAAATAGTTCGATCCTCATGCACCAATCGGGCATCCGGAATGCTGATTTCATGTCCCAAACAACCTCTGTTGAAATTGCACAAGAAGCATACCACATTGTCCGAAGGGGTGACAAAAGATTCCACAAAGAGCTATACACGCAGGTTGGCAGCAGAGAAGGTTTTGGTGAGTAAAAACAAAAACTCCAGGCAAGCCATGCCTTTCCTTTCAGATCTGAGCTCTGGACTACTAGACAAGACACTGAAAAAAAAAATTATCGCTCGAAGACCAGCACCAAATCCCTCGTTAATCCAAGCTATGGGGAATAAGTGAAAGGCACCCTCGACACCTAAACCAAGTCAGCAGTGACATGGATCTAAATTTGCTAAAAAACCAAACATGGTACAGAAATGAAACCTCAGAATTTGATTAATCCCAAACAAAGGCACCACAAAAAGTCACTCCTCTTACCAACCCATGACCCAACCATCAAGAAGACCTATTCCAAACGATGGTTCCAAACGCCATGCCGCATTCACAACCTCCCACAAACACTAATTACATTATCCAACACCACAAAACCACCTCCACTGAGCTGAATCTAGAAAATGATGAGTGAACTACCCCCTGCAACACAGAAGAACCCTAAGATCATAGTAACACACTCCTTCCACCCGTCCTAGCCTGCGATACACTTCAATACTGACCTCTCAACTCACCCCAAAAAAGCAGAATTCTACAGCATGGCCAGTCACTACCCACCCCACTAATCTCACTCAGCGTCAACCTCGGACCCTGACAAAATCTCAGCAACCACCATCTCACTCTCCGACGCCACCACCACCACCACCACCAACATCACACCCATTTAACATCCAGCCCACGCAGCATCGCCGCGCTTTCTGCACAGCACAGGGCTCGCTTCTCATCAACGCTACAAAGCAATCAGTCTACCGTTCTGCCTCATTCACTTCGATCGCGCGCTTGCGGGAGAGGGGAGGCCAGGCCTTGGCCACAGCTGCGACGACGGAGGTCATCAAAAGCACCTCTCACGTGTTTCCTGGCCGCTCGGGTGACCTGGCCCTGCCAGCTCGACGGATTTTCGCGGAATATTGTCTAGTTGGCAACGGTCTCTGGACAGGTGGCAGTTAAAGATTGATCATGGGTAACTACCAGACCTGCTGGCTGAGTTTTAGAAGGATCGCAACTTTTTAGGTCTAAATTTGGACTTGGGAATGGGCACTGGTGTGTGTACAGACGGGAGGATGCCGAGCTGGCGGTGGTGAGTCACCTCCTCGCCCTCCAGAACGATGACGTGGACATGCCACGCGGCGGACGCTCCGGGAGTCGAATCAATACTGCTCCGAGATGGAAGTGGAACAAACCCATTTGTGTTTTTTGACGATTCTGTGCTTTTTTATTAGACTTGATCCTCGATGGTAGCTAATGCTGTTTTGAAGTGAGTTTCTTTATGAATTGATTATTCTATTTTGTTTGGCAGTTTACAAGATTGCTTTTGGATTGCGTTGATTCCAAGACATGACCTGAATTGCATTTGATTTCAACGTGAAAAACCGTGGTGGACAGTCGGTATTTCGTATAATGGAGGACCCTTCGTTTGTTAGCCATGGATGAATGCTCCGTTGACACATAGTTTCATCTAAATTAGTTGTATCGAGCGGATCTTTGTTCGGTAAATAATTTTCCACACTTAGTGATCACTGGAGTCATGATGCTGGAGCAAGACCTGGTTTCTTAGTGGCGTGGAGTCCCACCAACCTTATATCTTGGCTGCTTCAAGGGGTTTGAGATGCATTTTCACAAGCAGCTTAGAGGTAACTTGGTTTTCGGGTTGGCCGGTCACAGCGCTGGAGCATATTCTCTCCTTTCTAAATGTCCCTTCATTCGGACATGAATTGCGCTATAATCAGACGAGCCGTTGATCGGCTGTGATATGCAGCTTAGAAGAAAGGTGCCGACCGGGTAGGAATCACCGCAGTTTTGTGCATAGTGAGGATTCCGAAACATCTGCGAGTGCTGCTTTCTCAACTCTGTGTTTTATGGTTATGACATGAATGCTTTGTGGCATTTTATAAACTTCAGTTGGAGCGCGTGTCTGACATTCATTTGCTGTTTTCCGGAAACTAAGATAAAGAATTAGATTTGCTCGTTTTTGCTCGTTTTTGCTCGTTTCAGTGGTGATTTAGCTCTTTCCAGGAAACAAGGGCGATGTTGTCTACAACTCCTGGGACAGTTTACAACAGCGTCTTTTCTGTTTAGTATGTCTATAAAAGGTTGTTAACTATATTGTGCAGTGTGCGGAATGGCACGGCGGAGGGTAACTACTGCGAGGTGGATCTGAAGATGTAAGGGCTTAGCTTTGGAATTTTGACACTGCTGCATGCACGGCTGTGCTCTCCGGTTATTGTGGTTGTAAATCTAGTGGAGACTTCACTCTAGGCAACAGGTCATGCCTTGAATCCTGAGCAGAGTATTCTTCCTGTGTATTTAACTTAAACTGGGTAGTGGTAGCTGACATATTGGCGACACTTCTTCTCCACGATTCTACTTCTTGGGAAGGAAAATGTGCTCCCAATTTCGCAATTTTTTAGTACTTCTGTAGAGTCTTTTCAAACACCATTCATATGGGTTTCTGTTACATTGAAGCAAGCAAGAAGAATGTGGTGTATTTTATATTGTATTTATTGTTGAGATACATCACTGCTTAAGTAGTGTAGAAGGTAAAGAGTACTCAAGGGGTGTGACCTTTTAGGTAATTAAACTATGTCTAATACCGCCCTTGATTTAAAACATCTATATAAATTTCTATGTTAATACTTCCCTTGTTGAGAATTTAAGCCCAATATAATTTATTAGATAAGATATGTCAAGTCTTGTGTTAATAGAAATATACATAAGAAAGCCAACAAGATTCTTATAAGGAACAATTTGCATTTCTTTAGATTCTTGATGATTTTGAGAGCAATTATCTTTTGATAGTTTTTGACTTGGTTCTATGGAAGTTACAATAGGATTGCAAGATTCCATATCAAATTTATTGAATAAAAATTTAATATAGGAGGTTTGTAAAATCTTTAAAAGTATGTCTTGTTGATTGTATATTACTTGCAATCCTAATATTGTAGTATTTTTGATTGGACCAAGATCTATCATTTCAAATTTAGAGGAATAGGCTTATTGAGTTTAAATAAGCATTATATGAGGATCATTTGTAATAAATAAAAATTCATTGACATAAATTATAAGGATAATAAAAAAAAAATCCTTGTCTTCAAATATAAATATTAGAATCAATATCTATTTGAATGCATCTAATTGAGATAAGAAAAAAAACTAATCTTTCATACCAAACTCAAGAAGATTGTTTCAAGTTATATAAAGATTTTTTAAATTTATAAATTAGATTTTTTTACTACAAATATCAAGATGAAAGAAAAATATGTGTAAAAATAATTTAAAGCCTTTGGTAATACCAAGTACACTTCTTCTTTTAAGTGGTTGTTTAAAAATGTAATACATATATATATATTTGATGGATATGTAATCCATGATAGATAGCATAAGCAAGAAGAATGTATAAAGAAGAAGATTTCAAAATTGGTGAAAAAGTTTCTAAATAATCTATGCCTTCTTGTTGAGAACCTTGAGCTACAAGATAAGATTTATATTTTATTATATCTTAGTAGGGACCATGTTTGATTTTGAAATTTTATTTGTAACCAACTAGAATATAGTTAGAAGGTAAAGAAGTGAATTTCCAAGTATTATTTTTAAGCAAAAATAAAATTTAAAATTGATAGCATCTAAATTTTTTTTATAATGAATATTATTTAAATTTTTTTATAAGATGAAAGATCTTATTTTTTTTAATTGGATTTTCAAATAAAAAATTAAAAGTAGTATAAATTCATAATTTTAATTTATATTTTATCTTTGAAAATCTACCTTCTATAATATTAATTAGCATGTCAAAATATTTATATTATCATTTAGAACAAGAAGAATTGTCTAAAGGTGAAGGAGATAAAGAAGGAGATGAATCTTAAGTTGGATTGTAATTGGAATCAAGATTTGAGTTTGAGCCATATTCATTCATATATAATTGTTACAAAGATTATGGAGTGCTTTGTTTACCAATAAAATTATTTATATTTGGAGTAGTTATTAGTGTATTAATATTGGATAAAGTTAGAGAAGGTGTATTGAAAATATTAAGAAAATCAATAAGGTGATGTTGAGGTTGTAAAGGAATATGATTTTAAAGAACCATAGGTTGTGGGAGAAGTAGAGGCTAAGGTTGACTTGTAATAGAATTTTGTATAAAAGTTGGGATTGGTCTTAATAAATTGGATAATAATAATAATAAATCATCAAGGTGAGAATTATAAGAATTATTACAAGTATCTTTAGAAGAGAGAATTTTAAATTTACCTTCACAAAATATAACATTCTTAGAAATAATAATGAATTTGTTGGATTTGACTTGTAATTAATAGACTTTAATTCTAAGTGCATAGTTTAAAAACCAACATTTAATTTTTTTCTCACTAAGAAAAGATTTCTTTTTTCTTTCTTCATAGACCAAAACATATGCGGTATATCTAAAAATTTATAAATAAATTAAATTTGATTTGTTTTCAATCTATAGTTCATAAAGGGTTTGATTGAAAAGAACTTTTGTAAGCAACCAATTTTGAGGGTAAGTGGTAGTAAGACTTGCTTTGTCTTAACAAGTTGGATTAAAATTGGAATAGTGTAATATGCTTAGAATGACATCAAATAAAGTTTGATTCTTACATTTGGAGATTCTATTTTGTTTAAGAGTATAAGAGGTTGTAAATTGTCTTTGTATTCCATTATCAATATAAAATTTAGTAAAGTCATTAGATATATATTTATTACTGCCATTACTTTGTAAAATTTTAATTTTGCATCCAATATAATTTTTAATATAAGCTTTATATTCTTCAAATTTAAAAAATACTTGATATTTTAATTTTAATAAGTAAATTATTATAAAGTGGCTAAAATCATCAATAAAAAATAAATATTTATAGCCAATAAAAGTAGGAGTAATTCTTTTTAATATTAGTATAAACTAAATTGAATAAATGAATAGTTTTAAAGTAGGATATTTTAGAAATACCAAATTTATGTTATTTTTTAATAATACATGATTTAAAAAATAGTTAGCATCTTTGATATATTTTAAATTAATACCTATAACTAAATATTTATTTATTAATTCTTATTAAAAAAAATTATATAGCCAAGATATTTGTACTAGTGTAAAAATAAATCATCTTGTATAGAAGTCATATTAGCTTATTTTTTAAAAATGGTATGTTTAATTTATATTAAGAATTCTTATATAGATAAAAAAAAGAATAATCTAGAATGTAAAGATCGCTAGAGAGATTGCAATAAGTAATTAATTGATTATTAGAATTATATATAAAATTATATTTGTATCTTAAATTTAAAAATGTTCTTCTAGCTTGTGCCAATTGCTTGATTGAGAATAAATTATAGTACAAATTTGGCACATAGAACTTATCAAGTATAATCTTTTAGATTCTATTTGAAAGCAAAATTTGTACATTGTCAATATCCTAGATAGGATGGATTATACCATCTATAAGCATATTGATTAGTATGTATGGAATTATAGGTAAATAATAAGTTTTTATTATATACCATATGATGTATAACTCCATTGTCAACTATCCAAGTATTATGGTGATTGTATTAAGTGTTATAAGTAATAATTCTTTCTTATAAAAATATGAATTTGAAATAGAACAATCTTTATTATAAATTTTATTTTCTACAATCTCTTATGTGATAATTTGACTTGCTACAATAAAAATATACTAATAGGTTACGGCCATAAGATCTAGGATAAGTATAATTGTTATTATTATTAAAGGGCACATATAAATGACTACTTGAAAATTTTGAATGTCCATTTTTGGACTTATTATTTGAATAGTATATATTATAATTTGGTCTCATATTAAAACTATAATGATATTTAGAATGACTTCCAAGTTTATTTTGCCAAGGCCTATCTTTTATGGCAAAAGTAGATGTAAAAGAAGAAGATCCAATTGTATTATTTAAACTTATAGAAATCAAAAAAATTTGATAACTTCATGGCATACTACACATTAATGTTAAGACACTATCTTCATCACTCATGGGATTTCTAGTAATAGAAAGCTTATTTGAAAGAGTTCAAAATATGTATAGTTGTTTGATCATATTATCATGATCTTTCATTTTTAATATTACTAATTTTTTTCAAATATACAACTTAGACACAAAGTCTTGTAATTCAAATAATTTAGATAATTTATATCATGTTTCTTTGGAAGTTAAAAGGAAGTGATGTAAGAAACTTGATCAAGTTCAAGACAATTTGTAATAATAGTAAGGGCATTTGTATCCTTCTCATACTATGCTTCTTATGAGGATAAAATTCATCCTTCAACCCAAATTATAAGATGGCCTTAACTAAGAGTTTCTTTTAATTGGTGGTACAAAGTGAGAAGTATAATTAATAATAAGTAAAATAAAATAAAAGATAAAACAAGTGAAAAAAAGACAATCAAACAAATACATATTTTTAAAATTTATTATAGTTTTTTCATTGGATTTTTATTTGAGAAAAAATAAAAAATAAAAACAAATTTATATATATATATATATATATATATAGTGATTTTAAATTATTATAAATAAATAGTAAATATTTAAAGATAAATAATTAAATAATTAAATAATTAAATAAATAGATTTTATCTCAAAGATAATTTGTTTAAGAAGTCAAGGATTTGAGCTTCACCAAGGCTTACAAATTAGTATATAGGATATTCTAAAGGAGCTATTATGCCTTAGTATTATCCTCATACCTACATCCAAGGTGCTAGAATCCATATAGAACATATGCACCTCCTTTCCTACAAGTATTACACTAGTTACTGGTTATTATGATTTTTATTGATAAAATATGTTTTTTTTGTAATTTTGACTTTATTATAATATTCAAAAATATCCAATTAGCTTAGGAACCTTGCAAGGCCTTCACATCTTGTTCCATTTTTCATAATGGCCTTCCAAAGTGAAAAAATCACTTTTACCAAAGTTTTAAAAATATACTCAATAAATTCTAATTAAATTCTAAAAAGTCTTATAATATTATTAAGATGCTAATATCAATTTAAGACTACTTTATCCTACTTTGGTAAATTTTTATAGTAATAAAATTAATTTAAATCAACTAAAAAATCTTATTTTTTATATAAATTATTAAAAGCCATAAGATTCTTTCTCATGCTTCTCCTACCTACTACCTAACATTAATAAATTTCTAATGAGTAATACATATGAGTAGAAGACTAATTTAAATATTGGTCTCAATAACTAAATATTAATTATTACAATTAAGATAAATATACTAAATTAGCTAAGCTAATTGCCTCTAAGACTTATTAAGACTTCAATTTAATGACTTTTTATTTAATGAGACTCTTCAAACTTATAAAACCTTCTAAATCTTATTAAATACTTAGATGATCAAATAGATTTTCTAATCTTAATATTTTTGTATCTAAACAACTTTTAAAATCTATTTTAAATAATTCTACCAATTGAAATGCATTAGTAAGACTCACACTTCTTTACTTCTAGCATATGTAGTTGAAGAATGAATAATTGTATCACCAAGAGCTGGTGGTGGAGTGATGAATGATAATTCAATCCTATATATTATTTTTAGTAATTTTTTAGATTTTAGAATAAATATCAAATTATGTTTTTAAACTTGAAAATAGTTTCCATCAAACTTTGTGATATTTCTCAAATTAAAAACATCAAATTGAGACATTTCATAATAATTGAGAAATATGTTGAATAATAAAAAAAATTAAGTATTTATTAAATTTAAAAAGTAAGAAATAAGAATTATTTTAATTATTCTAGAAAGAAATGAGGATTTAATTCATCAAAAAGAATTGAATAGAAAGCTAAAGGAGCGTTCTGAATTCCATATTCAATTTGAATAAGGCGAAGAGGAGATTCTCTCTGCTTCTGATTCTGTATCTGAGGAATGTTTGATCTTCTGACAAAACATCAACAATGGGCTCGTCCTCATTTTCTTTTGCAACTAAATTATGAAGAACGAAGCACATGTTGACGTGCTTTTTCAATGTTCTGATACCATGTTAAGTTGAAGTAAGCAAGAAGATTGCGGTGTATTTTATATTCTATTCATTGTTGAGATAAATCACTGCTTGTGTAGTGTAGAAGTTAAACAGTACTCAAGGGATGTGACCTTTCAGGTAATTAAACTATGTCGAATAGTTTCCAGGTATAACCTTCAGGTGACATCTCCTTAAGCTTACACCGCACTTTCTGGATCCACAAAACTTCACGAACGGCAAATCTCGAACATGGCATGATAAACCCGCATGGCCTTTTCACTACGAGGTATTCATCAAGACAGGAGAGGATCAAGTCGAGTTTGTTATCTAAAACATCACCTTCTCTACGTGCAGCATTAGCAGTAAGTGCAGCTATTTCAAGAATAGTCACATGCTTCCTTCATCTAGTACCAGATGCTGTATAGTCTTCGATACACTTCGACGGTGAAGGTTTTGTGAAGCCATAAGAGCACAATCTGCGTCATCCACTTCTACTGCAGCTATGATCCTCATCTGAATTTATGGCGTCATTTGGCGCGCATGAAAGAATGCAGACGACTACAGCAGCTAGCAAGTCACTAATGGCCCAGCTTTACAGCTCATTTTCGATCTACAACCCCAAGAGTCGTAAAAACATATTATTACTGACAACAACTACACTTCGTGACCCATCACAGCAACAGCTGTTTGGATAAGTTGGACACAAACCCAACCAACCAGTACTTCATTGTACGTTGAATGTTGTCTGCAAGATTTCTTTCATATGGACTACATGCATCTTAGTGCAGCTGGTATTCTTCAATGAAGCCCAAACACAGCAATTACGAAGACAAACTCAATCCCATCTGGTAGCACCTTCAAGTCGGCTCGTTCCATTCTGCAAAAGCACTAGAAGTAGAAAAGTTCAACTACAAACTGTGACTCGTTTACATCAGCACTACCATCTGAAATTGGATTGATTGCCAAAAAGAATTTCTCTCACGGCATGTTGGCCGGAGTTTAGAAACTACTACCAAAATCAAGCACGATGCTACAATGATATGTGTTTTTCTTTTTTCTTTTTTCTAAAATTTGCAATAAAAATAATTGAATGTTTTGAATAATGGAAGTGATATGTGATGTGCTTGTGTCTTTGTTCTTGTACATGATTCTTTTGGCTTTTGACATGAGCACAATTTGTTTGCTTGTGACTATCTTGTATTCACATGGATTTTAGAAAGTACAGAGTTTTGTAGCATTATTTTTTTAAAGCAACTTTTCTAATTCTATTGAACAAGTATGGTTTTGAAGTTATTTTTAGTTAATATCATTATTATGCCATACTTCTAAAACTTTAGTAAAATATAAAATTTGGATTGTAATAATATTAATGAAAGTTAATAATACTTTTTTTATCACTATATATATATATATATATATATATAGTTTTTTTTCTCTCTCTATATATACATATGAATATATATATTCTTTAATATTTTCAGCACATTAACCATTTTATATTCTTGATTTTTTATGGTTAAATTTAAGATTTTAAAACTTCATGTCATATTGCATAATTACTTTCAATTGTAGAATGTAATAAATAAATAAATAAATAAATAATCTTTTAATAAATCTTAACTTTTATATTAGAGCTTTAATTTTACTAAATAGATGAAAATATTATAAAATAATACTATCTTTAAAACTTTTTTGCAATAACTTACAAAAAAATAATGTATAATTCAAATAGACCAATTATTTGATAGTATAGGTTTGGATTGATAACATTATTTATAATGCATTTCTTACACAAAATAAATTTAGTGATTTGTTTAAATTTTTAACCTCTAATTTATGATTCAATAATTTTTTAAGTTTTGTAATTAGAATACAAGACCAAAACCAACATCAGTAAGGTAATTAATTTCAAAACATCCAATAAGAAGTTGATCATTTTATAATTTTAAAAAAAAGTTTTATATGTGTGTGTATATATATATATATATATATATATATAACTTGATTGCTTTTTATTATTCTAAAAATCAGATGATTGAGAAAAAAGTAATTTTTTTTGTACTAATGCAATATTATCAAGCTGAAATTTAATCTCGTTTTTCAACTGATAGTTAAATCATGGATGGTAGGTTTTTAAAAAACTTAAACTACTATTATTTTTAATCACTTACTGTGTTGTTTAAATGTTTATAAAAGAAAACTGACTAGTATCAAAGAATAATATTGGAGTGTTTTTATCAATCATTTTTTCATTGAATTTGATGAAATGTTTTATTTTTATCAGCTGGTCAATCATTGTCAGGCTTGAATTTTAATTTTTTGAATATAGTAGCCATAAATATCCATAAGCTCTTAAAAAATGGCAACAGATGATTTATGAAAAATTAGACTGGATCTTGCATATAAAAAAATCAAATGGCATCTATACGAAGTTTTTAATATATAACCACCAAAAGTTAATAAATATGAATTCCACTGCCTCGCTGAACCCAAAATAATCAACTACAAGAGAAACCATTTATGACCTAATTTATAAAAATTTAACTTAAAGCATGAGAACCAAGATATATGTGGTTCTTATTATCTGCATATATATATCTTTCATGATGGTATTTGAACTTCTTTAAGTAGGTAGTGCTACTTTTGAAACATTTCTCTAAAAATCATGTGCATGTTTATATAGTTTTTTAATTAAACTTATTTACATTTTAATTATTTGTTTGTTGAATTAGATTTTGAACAAAAAAAGAAAGGAAAATAAAATTTGTGATAATTTAATATTTCTTTTTTATGAAAGTTCAAATCCATTGGAAGGAAATATTGATGGATGTGAACTTGTACAGTTGTAATTGATTACCTTCTAAGATAGTGTAGTAATTACAGTTATTTGTTTATGATCAATGAATTTGAAACTGAATATTGAATATAAAAACATGAATTAGTTTATTATATAAACTTATTCAATATGACATGCACATCAATCATGGATATTAAATTTGAATATTTTGAAAACAAAATAATAAAAATTTAATAGGTGATATAAACTTCACATTTCATCAGCTTTGTTGACAGTTCAAAAATACTTTTGAATTTTAAGGTTATTAAGATTATATACACTTACTAAATTGATAATTATATCAACATTCCAATATCTGAAACATATTTTTATTATTGTTTATTATTATTCTAATTATTATTATTTCCCTAAAAGTCTTATTTACATAAACTACACAACTTCAAAGAATAAGTTGCAACTATTTTATCCCTTGTTTTTAACTGACAAATACCATACCACATTAAACTTTTACATATTGTGGACTCAAAATCATGTTAACATGTATTAAGTTTTCCAACAATGGTTGCAAGCTACAATGGCTGGCTAAAGAGATGAAAAACATCATTGTGATTATACAAACATAATAGAATTATGTTTGTTTGGTGAAATCACTAAAAAAATCATGCCAAAATCGCTAAAAACTTGCTGCTTCTAGATTCAAGGGGATGCAGCTAAAATGAGAGCAATTACAATGTTCTTGCATTCATCAGTCGAGGATCGCATTACTGGGTACTTCCAGATTCAACGAAGAAAAAGCTTCCCAGATGCAACCTCCGCGGAGCTCGCCCACATCACGCCGAACGAGCACAGAACATCGCATTGCATGAAACTGAATTTGGATTTGTGGGTACCTGCGAGGATGGATTGCGCACCTATGTAGGCGGCGTCGGACTCTTTGACGGAAGATTTAACCTAGATTGCGGATTCAATGAGGCTTCGGTGAATTGTGAAAATATTAGTGAGGATTGGGTTTCTCTATTCTTGGACCGCACTACATTTAATGAGCATGCAACATCTCTTCCATCGGATCTTGAGAGTTACTCGCGGTTCGACACTACTTTGCGAGAATTAAGTGATCGTTTTTCTCCTCAAGAGCTCCTGCCAGACTCATTATAAATTTGATGATCAGCTGTCTTCCGATTTGGTAAACGTTGTGGAAGATATATTTGGAGAAGATGGTTCTTCTACTAAAGTGATGGAGCAAGTAGACCTCAAACATCCAGAACAAGAGCTCCCAAGGACGAAATTCTGCAACAGTTGTCAATCAGAATTTGATCAGAATTTGATCAGAATTCTTGGTCTTGGTCAAATTCTGCAACAGTGTCAAACAGCCATGAAGTAAGCAGACCATGAATTTGACCAAGACCAAGAATTAGAAGAAATTGAAGCTTGGTAGTATTTGTTCCAAAAAAAAATGCATAACATATTCTTACAAATAAAATAAAAAAATGCATAACATATTCTTACAAATAATAACAAATAAAATGAGTATTTCGTAATCATGAGTATTTCACTGATTTTATGCAAACTTCTTTAGATAGGAAGATAGGTTTAAAGCTTTACCAAGTTAGTTCAATTTATATGTTATTATTCATATATTGATGATGCTGCATATTTTCATTCAAGGCCAAAATTACTCTATATGGTTGAAATTTATAATTCATGAGGTTATGGTATAATAAATCATCCTATACGTAACATTCTGTAATTTATGTGAACCACATAAAGTGAAATATAAGTAATTTGATTTTTTTGAATAATATGTATTAAAAAATATGTAAACCTGTAAACTTTTTGGTGTTTTTCTTTGTATATATATGCATACATATAGGCATACAATTACTAATTAGCACATTTGATTGTTGTAGCTTTGAAGTAAAACTTTCTGCAGAAAAAGATACATTGTTGCGTATTATAAGAAAAAAACGGTATTCTGAATTAAAAAATGAGTGAATTTTCAAAGGATTTAGAAATACAACGAGAAGAACTAAAACTTTTGTTTCATAAAAAGATCGAGCTATACAAAATAATTGGCATATTTGAGCGTGATATGATGTAAATCTAATCTACGTAGCACAATTTAAAGTAGTTCATTTTAATATGCATCACATATTTCTTAAAGTATCTTTTGAAATCAATCTGAAAATAAAATCATTGCAAAACCATTAAATTCAATCTCTTTGAAGTTAAAAATAGAGCATTAAGAACGGATTTTGAAGAAAGAAATGAAACAATCACTGAAAAGGAAAGAAGGATTTATGACTTGAAACGAAATAATCAAGTATTGATAGATCATTAAAAGTACAATTTTCATAATAGAATAAACATATTAGTTAGTAATCAACAGGAAGATAATTGTATTGATAAAATGTTTGAAAGTTCTTTCAAGACCTTTGTGATTTTTCTGAAAATATTAAAATAAACTTCTCTAACACTGCTGTAACACTTCTGTCAACTCAAATTTTGTTGTTTAGATATTAAAAAAAGGCGTAATTCTGACTTCACTCCCTGTCGGTTTGACGGGTCAATGTATGTATGTATGTATGTATGTATATTTATCTGTATATGTACATATGACCTACAGTATAACTTATAGACGGCGCTGTTAGGAGTTACCGGGTTGGAAGACGAAATTGGAAAAAAGTAAAAGTAAGAGTTGAAATCTATATCCTCATTCGAAGTATCAAAACTCGAGGTGCGGGACTAAGTCCATTTGGGATGTGAAATTAGGGCTAGGCTCTAGAAGAGGGGCGGGGCTGCAACCATATCTCTCTCTTTTGCAATCCAGACTTGCCGCCTCGCGCCTCCGGCTCTGTGCTTGCCCGCTTGCCGCTGCAGGTCTTCTCGCCTCCGCGACTCATCATGGTACGTTCGACAATGCCTCGCTTCCTAGATCTCTTCTTCTTCTTCTTCTCCTTCATCCTCTTCTTCCCTTGGTGCTCAACTAGCTATGGAACGTTAGTAGTAGTGCTTGTAGGTGTATTTGGTAATTTAGGGTTTCGAGATGAAGGGTTTTTTTCTTGCGGCATTTCTCGGGGCAAGTTAAGGGGGTCGAAGGTGGCGATGCATTTTGCACAGGGATGTATTCAAGAGTTTTAGGGTTTAAGTGGAGCTCAGTTTTTATAGGTATTTTTTAGTAGACAATTTTTGCTCATTTGCACAGTAGGTTCACTGTGGCTCGAGAATTGTTCGGCAGTTAGATTGCTGTTGTGTTTCGGCAGTGTGCTACTTCTCTGTTTGGCTTCAAATCACGAGGTTCAGATAGCTTGCTTAAGCGTTACATTTGGGGGAATTTTCTTTTTCATTTTCTTTTTCTTTCTACTTGGAGTCGGGTGAAGTCCACCTCGCGAGACTGAGTTTAGAGATTCGATTTTGCAGGATACCGCTGTGAAGTTGGCTATTGTGATGAAGGTCATTGGGCGCACTGGGTCCCGAGGACAGGTGACGCAGGTGCGCGTCAAGTTCTTGGATGATCAGAACCGTCTTATCATGCGCAACGTTAAGGGGCCAGTGCGTGAAGGTAATTATGAAAACTGACTCAACTTATAATTTCCTTTTTAGGAGTGAGATTCAATCATCGAAAGCACAATTAGCCTGCCAAGAGCATTTATCCTCGAGGTCGAAGTATTGAAGTCACTTATACATGCACACATTAGTTTCGGATTCCGCTTCTGGATTAACGGTTTCGTGATTCATGTGTGTTAAAAAGAAATTGTGTTTCGGACACGATCACTATCGATGCTAACTGAATTCTAGAACCCGATCCCTTTCACTAACGAGTTTATTCAACGTAAACTTTACTCGATGTTTAATTTCTTTAACCAACGGTTGTACGCGATAAGCAGTGCTGTATATCGAAATTACCTTCTTTCATTGCACTTTTAGCACAGTCTTTTGCAGGATTCTTTCTTCTTACTTATCTTTAAAGATTTTTTGGCACCCATCTCTGTTGCGGCCAACAATCATTGAGTTGATGTTTAGAATCATAATCTGATTAGTATGAACAGTTGATTTATTTTTATTTTAATCAACCTTGTAGGTGACATTTTGACCCTGCTCGAGTCTGAGCGCGAGGCAAGAAGGTTGCGATGAAGAACTCCAATCTCCTATGGCAGGCCACTGGAGCAGTACTGGAAGTTAAGTTGTGCTCATACGTGTACCCCTGGACTTCACATCTTGACAATCTCAAGTTGTGCATAGATTCATTCCTAAAAGTGTTGTTTTGGATACGAACACTGTAATTGGCCTACATTGTCTGTTTTGGTGTTTTAGTGAGTTCCTGAGTCTGGTCTTATTTTACATCTCTTTTGTAGTCCGTCGTGTTTTCATGAGTGTCAAATTTCATGCATAATGCCGATGTGATGATTCTGAGATAGTTAGCGATTGAGAGCACTTGGACGGATTGGCTTAGGCAACACAATCAAATTATGTGTTCCGACGGCATCTCGTTTCGAACCACGTAGTCTTGGTTGATTTAGGCATGTCTGCCACATCTTGGAATGTGTTATTTCGTGGATGGTTTGTTAGCCAACCTTCCTTGAGTAACGTGTGCTGTACATACGAACAAGAACACCTGTCAAATCGTATAATTGTCAAAATCAATAAGCTGAATACTCCCACTTCTGATACCTGAAGAATTCTCAATACACATGTGTCAGTTTGTAATTAATGTTCACGAAATGAGGATTTTCCTTATCAGCGTTGCGTTTGAGGTAAAATTTAGTACGGCAGTCATCGCTACATCAATCCACATCTAATTCTACTCTGATTGAAGTTCAGCGTAATGTTGTAGATTTTGCTAAAAATTCCTATTACATCCCTCACCATCAGGAGTACTCTCGATGAATATGTATCTTTTTAATGAAATTTCCGTGCACAGAATCATGCCACAAACTCGAAGATTCGAACATTCAAAGATTAAAACAAACATGATTATGATGATATAAAACAATTTCGTAACTTTAACGACGAAATCAACGTCGAATAAATGGGATATCAGAAAAGCAGGTTTTTTCGTACCTTAACATGTTTTTTCCTTACCTTGATGGGCATGTAATGAAATACCAGACTGTTCAACGAAAGGAACGTTTGGCATTTAGGAAAATTAGCGACGAAGCTTCGCATATATTCAATTGCTTGTAAGCCTCCTCATGCACACTGATTCTACGGGAGTGATTCTCCAACATTGTCAAGTCATTCGCTGTGACGGTTGACCATTTGTTTCTAGTCCTAAAAATATAATATGAAGCATAGATAAAATAATAGACATGCATATATTTATTATGATTTTTATGATAATATATAATAAATAGTAAGAGTTAAATGATATGCATAATACAGAGAATAAAGATGATTTTTATATATATATTATATATATATATGTATATATATATACTTTTATTTATTTATATCTTTTATTTTCTTTTTTCTTTTTTCTTTTTAAAGAAAAATTCTTTGGTATATAGAAGTATAGACTTTCCTACTATATATGTGTTTTTTTCTACTTGTTTGTTTTAAACATTATTTGTATGTTTATTAATATCATCTTCAAAATCACACATGTCATTTAATGTTGAATACAATTCTATACCTTCTATACCTTCTAAACCTCCATATTTTATACCATGGTATTTTCTACAAGATTGTAATATTGTATTTTTTTGTCAATCAATTAAAAAACTCAAATTAATGGTGATTTAATATTTATAAAATTAATGGTATCAAATTTAGAATAACATCCAAATTCTATAAATGGATTATTTACATAGTATTGGTTAGAGACCTCTAAGAACTTTGGTTCTATACCTTCCAATAATTGATTCTTGAATTTGGCACTAAATTATGTTATATATAATATAATGCATCTTTTTAATTTGTTTTGAGATAAATATTTTTATTTTTTTATTGGAAACAAAACTATTATATTTCTAATCTCTAATATATAATTATGGAATTTGTCAATTGTCTCAAAAACCAATCCATTCTACATTTAATCAATTATATTTTTAGCAACCATAATAAGATTCAAGACTATTGTTTGAGTCTTGATGTGTACAAAATGATTGATATAAGCCTAGCAACATAAGAATTATTATAAAATATATTATATAAAATTATAAACAAAATAAAATAAAGTTTAATAAAAAAATATCAAAACCATTATTTATTATAAATAATAAATGCTAATGTTGTAAGTTATTAAAATTATTTATGCCAAAATTATTAATTTAATATTTATAAGAAGTATGAAATAAAAATATTGAAATATATTTTTGATTAAATTTTTAGTGGCTTTAAGTAAATTTTATTTAATATTTCTACTTTTAAGTGCATTATGAGGACTTAAACTTAAAACATAGGCAATAAGCAATATTGAATAATCTATTTGCATGTTCATGGTTGTTTCTATTCTAGCTAGTAGAATTGAGCCAAGTTGTTATGATATTATATATCATCAAATGTCTAGTTTGATCCTCAATAGAAATATAAATACTATATAATATTAAGCTAATAGGTTAGCAATGAAGCTGCTACATATAGAGACATGTGAAGAAAAAATCAAAACAAATAAATATTTTTTTATTATAATTAAAGTTTTAAAATATTTTTTTTAAAAATTTAACTTGTTCCTATAAAATAAGATTTTATTTTCCTACATGTGTAGATTCACTAAAAATGATATTTTAGTATTTTAAAGATAAAAATAAATTAGCTTATAGGATTTAATTTGAATGTCAAAGTACTAATAAAGGTTTATAATGCTCTTTAAGTCATAAGAATCTTGTAGGTTTAAAAAACCTTAAAAATAGAGTCTCAATAAGTCTTGGATGCAATTATCATAATTGGTTAAGAATTTTAGAAATTTCCTTTTTTTGTAATATTTCTCACTTATACCTTAATGGTAACATCTTTAAAAAATTACAATATCAGTTAGAATTTATTTAGAATATTTATGATAATTTTTAAGCTACATTTATAAAAATATAATAAAATAAAATTACCAATTTATGAAGATTATTACAAAATATTGGAGTAAGATTTGAAGCCCTTACAATTTTCTTATGCTAATAAGGTGTTTTTATAAATGATGTTGAAGTTAAAGTTATAAAAAATGAACTTCATCATAAAAAATAATAAGAAACTAATATGACTAGCTTCTAGTAGAAAACTAGGTGCATTAGTTCTATTTAAGTTGTGGTATCTTAGGAGTAGATTAGAAGATAAGACTAAGGCTTCGAGGCCCATTTGGGATACCTTTTTATACTACTTGTGAGTCTTTGTGAGATTAGACCTCTTCACCAAATAAACAAGTTATCCTTGTAAAGAATTTCAAATACTTCATTTTTTTTTTTTTTTACTTCTTATTTTCAATTTATTACAACTTCTTTATGGTGTCTCCAATTTATATGTTTGTGGTGTCATTAGAAAAATAAAAGAAGTAATCGTATACATATATATATATATATATATATATATGTTTCTTTTATCATTTATCAATTGAAAATCAAGTAAACAATATATATCTTATTATGTAATTATTTGAATAATTTATTCATTATTTTATTTTTATTTTTATGGTTTTTTCATCAAAATCATTTTTACCCTATTTCAAAACTATAAATACCATTCTTGACCCTCCTATAGGAAATGTTAGAACATCTAATGTATAATACTTTTAATTTAATCTAAAGTAGTCTTTTATTTATTTTTTATTCTAATTTGATTTACCATAGATTAAAAAAATTCAAAACAAAAGAAATTATGATAAATAATAGAATAATTAAACAAATTCAAAATATAAAACATAAGTTAAAAATTTAAAATTAAATAAAATACAATTAATCAAGTAATTAAATAATTAATTAGCATAAACATATTTAAAATAAAATAAAATAAAATAAAAAACTTGAAATTGACAGTTTAATTCTAATATAGCATGACAAATCCAATTCAATTGTGTGTATGTATGTATGCATGTACTTTAAATGTCTTTCCCGTGCTCATTGATCCCAAGGTGACAGACATTGAATGTTGAAGCGTCACACGAAACAGGTAGGCATGTGAGCAGCCAGAGAAAGAGATCTTAGACGAGAAACAAAGATGTTGCTAATTACAGCACGTTCAGTCACTTTTAAAAAAAACTAAATAAGTCACTTTAAGGAGTTGGTGATTACCAAAATCTCGAACTGAAGTAAAGGATTTAAGAGCTTTGATCTTCAAAATGCGCAATTAAATGATATTGGGAATACTTCTTAGTACCCTCTGGTTTCACTTGGATTTTGAATAGCATGATTGTTGTGGACAAGTCCACAGCTGATGTCTGCGACACATGAGGGGACGTGAGAATATTGCCATAAGTTAGCTTGAAGAAGCAAGAAAAAATGAATCGAAAAGAATTTTTGGTCTGAGGTTCAAAACCCATCCATCATCGCAGGAGACCATAGACACTGCGTGATCTGTCGTTTGGAGGGCAACAAATAGCTTCACCAATCAGAATGTTAAAACAACTGAAAACCTTAAATTTTTTGTGGTGGTACAACTTTCACACTGTCAATTGAAAGTCGAGCAATAGAACAAACGCAGAACTCGGGTGGAGGAATCTGAACGTGTTTACAGGAAACTGATCAGGATCTGAAGGTGGAAAACTGCTCAGAGTTGTGATGTTTATTCTACAGTGTCGGACTTCGCAAGGGTGCCATCAGTAACACGGGAGGTATAAACTGCGGACACAGATACAGGGTTTGCAAATAGTTTCAAGTTGAAATTAACATGTTGGTAGATAGCGACCGCACATGGGCTGCTTGTAACTGCACATTGCAGGCAGTATGAATGTATATATCCATTAAGGATGACAACGCCCAGTAACGTAACTTACTGCTGCATGAGCTCAAATCGACAACTAAAATCATTTCACATGGGAACAACATCCAAACAGACGAGACCTAATAATCAAATGTGCTAGATACTCGAATGAAGACCACATGACCAATAGTTGAAATGCACATGTTTCGTTGATCTTGTTATCCCTGTTTGACACATCCTGGTCCGAATCCATGACATCAACAAACATAGCCATGGACAGATCAGATGGGAACAGTGTACCTCAAAGAATGCTCCAAAAAGATGAGACCGTCGTACAAAGGTTTCTTCAGCTGCATAGAACAACTTGATGCTACCCTTGAACCTTCCATTTCTCCGTCAACAATCAACAAGTAAGCCCCTTCAAAGCCAACAGTGAGCTTTTGTTGACAGAGAAGCACAATAGTGATTGGCATCTTTAACCGCAAGAGCACTAAGAATTCACATAAGTTATCCCACTATACATGTTTGACCCTGCAAGGTGATCTCTACATGGAACTTCAACAAACTAAGACTGCGTGAAAAATGTTCCAACTTGGGCTTTTGACTGTATCCCAAAAAGCCAGTAAAAGCTCCTGCCGTTGTGCTCTTGAACTACCCAACAATCATGGACACGGAACAGCACGGGAGAAATAAGTTGCTATTGCACAATAACAGAGGCGCAAGTCTCAAAAACATCTATTCTAAAATCTCCAAGCAACTCCAGACAATCATGAAGTTGCAGAACGCCATCGACTTCTCACCTTCAATTGCTTCACATCATCTACACGCTGACCAATTTGTTAGTCTCCGCATCCTCAACTTTGACCCTTTCATGCTCATCTATAAGCATCGCACCAGTATCGTCATCCTTATCTTCAACTATTTCATCCCCTTCTCCAGGTTGTTCAAGGATATTGTCACCACCATCTACTCCTGTATTAGCCTCAGTAGGCAGTTTGTTATTGGAGACTTCAATTCGCCCAGGACGTCCGTTCTTCCACCTCTCAAAATCAGCATCCAAGTTTTCCATGCTAAATTCAGAAATTTGCTTCTGGCACTCAGACAATTCTTCCCGTGATCTGGCCTTCCATTCTTCTAGATCCTGTAATATTGACAAAATAAAAACCCATAAACTAAGGAAAACGTAGACAGCCCCAAAGGACCACACCAGAAACTAAGGGCCTACACCGAAGGCAACGAAAATGATATAACACAAAGTTCAACCCCACACCGCATCAGCACACAGCACTTGTCTAAGCCTCCACCATGTAAGGCACAGTTCCGTTATAATCTAATACCTGAACTGCTAACTTTCGGCCCAGTTTCTCTCGTACACCAGAAATGCCAGAAAAAATCGTGATATATACTATGTAAGACTTGGCAAAACAATCCCCCTCACCCAAGCTGACTTTCCAAAAATAGATTACGAGAAAATGGATCTATGAAGATCAACTACGAAAGAAACACAATGATGATGTAAAAACATGGATCATCACGATTCTTTACTCGTGTGGAATACAATACCTGCTGGGCTTCCTGGAGCAACTTGTCCGTCTCTTCACTAGACTTCACTGGTAGATAATAAATTCTAGGTCCCGCCTTTGTTCTGCACTCAAACATAGCAATGTCAAAAGTTGAGACTAGTATTCGAAGTGAAAACTCTACCACGTCTCCGCACACAATGACAACATTTCAACAATCAACGATTAAAATCAAAACGCCATATAATATTCGGACTTTTCCTTAAAATCAACCGTGGTCATGTGGAGGAATGTTTTCAAGATCATTATAAAGGATGACGAGCCTCACTTAATGAAGCTAGCAAGTCGAGTATGATGTTCTGCCCACTGCAAAAAGAGGAGCTCTAATTGCTTAGCCTCAGCTTCTGCTGCCAGTTTTGCTCGTAAGATCTGAAACACAACATTCAACAAAAAGTTTGCTACTTTCAAAAACAGAAAACAGACCACAGAAAGATCTCCAATCCAACAAGACATCTCCTAACCACGCTACATGACAAGGATTAACGCAGGCCCCTACACAAGTAAAAGAATACAGCAAACCTAGGTACAATACCCGAAATAACATCACGGTAGACTTCTAATGTGTTGCCAACCTATGAAAATAAGCAAAGAAGCTGATTGACATTGCCGCAGCTCTAAACAGAATAACTAAACTCAATAGAATTTCCTTAAGAAGTTAACCGCGCAGCTGCTTGTTATACCCTCTCGAGATTAGACTGTACCAGGTCAGCTCGACGTTTCTCAGCCAAGGCTTCTTTCTCTTGCTGACGTAAACGCTCATTTTCTTCTTGGGCTTTGTGTTCTGCCTGCATAGACAGGAGTTACAGATAGTGCATTCACCGTTAAACATGTAACCAGAAGTGATTGAGAAAAATTGAACTGCCACTCCAGGTTTTTGGAAGCATACTCTGCATATCCAAGCAGTTGAGAACCAGAAATCAGGTTCCTTCATCACCTTGGTAATTTACAGCCATGTGGGAATGAAGAGAAATTATTGAAATTTGCTGAGCATTTACAAATAACCACCTTCTTCAACTGTTCAGATCGACGCTGAAATGATTCTGATCCAGATAGCTTTTCGTCCTCCTGCCTAAATTTCTGTCAACCGAAATAATCCATCGTTACCAATCAGTAGGAGAAGATGATTAGAAATTTGAACATTCTGAACTTAGCCATCTTTCATAACATCTCAAGCTATAAACAAGAACACATCATCTATCCGTGTCATCGACCAGGGCTTCAAAAAATACTTTAAAGCTCTGCCTACTATGCAACAACCACATTGAAAACGCCAGCTCCCTGTCTGCATTCCCATAAAATGCCCCCACCTAGCTTCAACGACAAAGTTTGAAGAATCTCGAAGTGAGTTTAGGATTAGGGTGTTCAAACTAATTACCTCCAAAGTACCTAAAAGGGCCCCAAACATACGTCGATTGCGCTTTGCAACATTAGGATCACTTGTCTTGAACAGAATCCTAGGTGCTGGTTCAGCAGGTTGTGCATCTTGATTCTGCTGCAATCCACAAAAACGAAACAAAACCAAACAATTAAAAAACAAAAGATGAGTTTAACGATTTGCACCAGTTCAGATCAGTCACTTGAGTGTATGACAAGCGGAGGAAAAAAGTGAAAAGCAAATGCATGCGCTGTTGCCAACGAATTATCCACCTACGGACATTTGAACACTTACATGTGGATTGCTGACACGGACAAGGAAGCCCCTCTCCCTAGGAAACCTTCTTGGTCCTCTTGGTCCTCCTGGTCCCCCCGAACGATGTCCGCCCGTGGTAGAAGTGCGCGTGTTTGAGTCGGAGTTGCCCCTTCGCTGCGAATCCACTGCTGGAAGAGGGTTAGAGTGGTCTGCATTATAATTGCGTTGAAGTGTTGGCCGCCGATCGGCAATATCAGTTTCTTCATCTGCGTCATCTTTATCAGGTTGAACTTTTTTATTTTCTTCTATTTTATTATCTGTTTCTGGTAGCTTCTCCTCTTGCGCGACCTGTGGAAATCAGACATAATCATGAAATTACAGGTATTCAAGACATTACCAAGTACATGGTTATGAAGTACATGAACAAAGTATCGTGTGTAGCAAAGAACATCTATATGACATGGTGTTTAAATACCGATTGAAGAAGCTTGTGTGGCAAGATTCAGCATACAACACACCTTCACCACAGCTGAAAGCAATCTTCTCTTTCCAGGACGTTGGTCATAGCCATCAAAGCCGTCTCCCTGTAATCACAGCAGGACTCTATGAGCACCTCTGTGATAAAATAAAAATAAAAATAAAAACGGTAAAAATTGAAAGTTGAGATATCATATAACGATCAATGGTAGTAAATGTGCGTGCAAAGAATACAGAACGATCAAACACCCCAACGACCTCTCCTTACCCGCCTGATGACACCTCGCGGGGCGTTCTTGCGCTGGTGAGAACCGTTCGAATCAATGTTCCTCGCATTACCGCCTAGAGGAGCATTTTTGCGTAGCCCTCTCGGATCTCGAAGTCGCTCATTAATCTGTTATCCACCCACAATACCATAACAGATGCAATTTGTAAAAGTAGTTAACAAGAGAGGGTGAGCAAGTCAACATTCACAATCTAGAAAATAGTGCTCACATAAATTGCTATGTAACGAGAACCTAATAAAACAAGGTTATGGTGTAAAGTTCACTTATTAGAATTTCAGAGAGGTGATTAATCAGTTTTCTTGAAAGCCATTGTCTGACAGTGGCTACTAACATCATATTGCATGCTTCAGCAAGCATTGGTGCACGGAACCCGTTCACAACTGTCTTCTAAAATCTTTAGAACCACTTACGAACTTCGCATAAAGAGACTGTGAGGCCAAGGGCGGTCAAATTTGGATACGCAGCAGAAGGATTGTCTCTCTTGGAAATACATTCAACAGCGTAATTCTGTTAAGACGAGCAAAACATCGCTCCCTCTGAAACACATATTTGATCAAGAGTTTCCTCCTTTGAAAAATAGTGTGTATAGTCAATTGCAACCACATAAATCATCCTTGCAAGGCTCGAAAATAGAGATCATCCATCGCAAACATAATGCCAACCGGTCCTCGATTTTTCTTTCACTCCAAAATTTTTTAACGACATGATGACACCATCCACCACCACCTACACCAAACCTGGTTCCAAAAGCGCTGAAAACATACCACCACGAAAACCCTAACGCTGATAGCAAGCTGAAGAAACAACCTCGACCGCAGCCTTTTTATGTAAATTCCACAAAATCAACAATGCCGTAAGTCACAGCCTCGCAACCAAGAAGGTAAGCAGTGCCCCATATTGCCAATCCATGCGAACGTTGCATTTATGAATTAGGGTTTGGGAGTTGAAGGTAGAGGAAAGGTGAAGATGAGAAACCTCTCGCTGTTGGCGATGGAGTTCGTCAATCTCGCGACGGAGGTCCTCTGCGGTCTTTCCCGCCTCTAATGTCGCCATGGACACGGCGCCTGCGTATCAAGAGCAAGAGCTCAGAGAGTCATGGTGGAGGCATGCTGCAGGGGAGGCGAGGGTGAGCACGCCATAGCCAAACCCTGTTGGCCTCATTCACTCCCCCCAGGTTTAAAGTTTGGAACTGGGGCCATGCGAAAGCTGCTCCTCACAACTCCCCTGAGATGAATGATACTCGTTATTTGGATGATAATTTCCATGTCAACGAGAAACCTTGTTCACACTGTGCTGTCGTGGATCTCACGGGGATCGGCATTCTGCAGAACAAGGCGGCAGTTTGTTTCAATGAATGAGGACAGCTGGCGTTTAGTTGAGTGTCCAAACTGCCACGTGATATTATGGAATGGGATATTTTTAATGAGTCATCTTTTCTCTTTTTTTTAGTTGAAGTTGATATCAATAAACCAATGCAATATTTGGAAAAAATTAGTTTCCACTAGTAACATAAAATGTTGTTTGAATGTCTTGTGTAGAACTTTCATAGATAATAAATAGAGGATTGATAAATGTATTTTAATAATGAGAATGTTTAGTATCCAAAGAACCTAAAATATATAAACAAATAATTTATATATTACAGAAAACAATGTTTGTTTGTGTGCATTCATCTATTTATATATAAATAGATTAAGCCATGCATTAAGCCATGCATCCATATAGACATCCATTAAGCCATGCATCCATCTATTTGTGCAAATTTCTGAATCATCAACTGAGTGTGATAACACTCAAATAATAAAAAATTATTGCAATAATTTTATTTTTTTAGAAAATATTGTACTTAATAATATCATAGTATACATAAATATATTAAATTTTTGTATTTTGAAATGATTGTTTTAATAAAATAAAAAACTTTAAAAAATAACTCGACTCTATTTTTTTTTCAAAAATAAAGTCTATGGTGTAATTATAAAATTAACATTCAAAATACACATTGTTAAAATTTTATTTTTCATAATTGGAATATATATATATATAAATTTAAAATAAAGTTTTATATTATGATATCTTATAGTAATTGTGGTGGTAAGATGCTTTTAAAAAATAAGATCTTAGATATTTTTTAAATAATTTTAATAAAAAAAAAATAATATTAAATATATTCTTTGAACAGATACAATAATTTTGAATTTACCACAAATCAAAACCATAAGATTTATTTAATTAGATTTTTTTTATGGTTTTATAATAATACATATTTTATTTAATTATAAATATTATTTTATTTTATTTTTGCATATAGATGGAAACATATTGCATATAAAATAGCAAATGATGTCTATATAACTAAGCATGACTATGTGCTAAAAGATAAGACAATTACAACAACAATTAGCATTGATGACAAATTTTTTAAATTGTAATTGTATTTATAGATTTTAGAGATATTATGGTCTTATTAAGATTTATTTAAGATGTGGTATAATATTAGTGGTGGTGAAAAAATATTATATGATTAAAAATATATATATTAAAGTTTATTAAGTATTAATATTAATATTAATAGTTTATACTTTAAATTTTTAAAAAGTAGATTTTAAAATGTACAAGTATTAGAGCCTCTTGCTTTATTTTAGATATATTAAAATAAGCCATTGATATGTACAATATAAAATTTACTATTTAAATATTTTATAATCAGCAACATTTGCAATATATCTAAAGGAGTATTAAATTGATCTACCTAAATCTTAAATTGATCTATCACATGACTTTCAAATAATAACTATACCAATTGTTGTACACCTTGTCTTTGCTATAGTTTTCTTTGCTTCTTTCTATCTATTAGAATTATTAGTAATTCTATCTACTAAAATCTTATGCAATATATATTAGACATTGAAGACATGTTTAAGAATTAAACTTGCACAATTGATAGATCCAATATTTTTTACGTAGATGAGACCAACATTAGTAGGAATTAATGATGAGGCTTTAGTTATTTCAAACCACAAAGGTTCTTGGCGTGTCAATACTTCAAATTAAACAACACATTGGCTTGGCCATTATTGCTCCAAAGCTCCTCCTAGCCAGCCTTGATTCCTTTGTAATAGAGGATTTTCAAGCCTAAATGATTTATTTGTTAATTCAAGCAAATGAATTTGGATGTCCTCTTACTAGTAGGATATCAATATCTAGTATGTATTATTCATAGTAGCAAGAAGGAATTTATATGTTTTATAGTACCATTGTGTGAATACCTTGAACATCTTGTGGTATATTTTATATACCAAAGTCTTTAACTTGCTTGTCTTGTTTCATTGGAACAATCTTGCATTATGATAATTATACAATATTTGTCAGAAACTAGAGTGGATAAATATCATCTATTTCTAAAAATAAATTTATACAAAGCTTCTTCTTGATCAAGTGCACATAAAGTAGTGCTAGTTATTTGAATAAAAAATCCAAAACAAAGATTGTCCATTTTGTCCATCTTGAAAAATTATTTGTGTATTTTTTTAAGTGCAAATATAAATTTTTTTTAAATCTTGTTTATATAAAATAATTGATTATGATTATAATAAATCCATATATACTCTTGTGCAACTTGAGTCCTAATTTTATTAATCTAAGTGACAAATGCTTATAATAAAGTGGCCTAAACTTGAAGCAAATCTTGAGTTGATTTTTATAAATATTTTTTTAATATGGAACGAGCTCTTTTTACCAAGAATGCACAATAATGGATTAGCAAAGAAATAAAAAAAAGAATACGAAGCTAGATTGATTTCAAGAGCAAAGAATTAGATGGTTGATAAGAAATAGATTGATATCAAGAAACAAGGCAACATTTTGGATTGCTCTAAGACTTGTGTTGATAAGACTAAGGTATATCTTGATCTTACCTTCTATTTATACCATAAGATCTACATCCTATTGATCCCTCTACATAAGCTTCTAAAAATATCTTAGAAGATTCTGAAAGATTGAAGAAGATTTTAAAAGACTGAAGAAGGTTTTAAAAGACTATAGAAGATTTTAGAAGATTGAAAAAGATTCTAAAAGATTAAAAAGATTCTAAAAGATTAAAGAAGGTTCCATAAGGTCAAAGAAGATTTTAAAAGATTTTAAAAGATTAAAGAAGATTTTAGAAGACTAGAAAAAATTTTAGAAAATTTTAGAAAGTGGTAACTTGAAATATGTCTATAACATCATCTCTCGTTCTAACAACAAGTTTCACAAGAAGCCGATATAATTTGATGATCAAATTACATGTGCAAGAAATTTAAAATTCATTACAATAAAAAAGTAATTTTTTTTTCTTATATTTGTTGATTATTGATTCTACAAGATCCTTGAGGTGGCATTGATGGCCTCTAAATATAATTTTTTTTGTACCAACATCTTATTTAAGAATCTGCTCTTTGTTGCAACTTTCAAAACATCTTTTCAATGTAATTTTTGATCCAATTGGAATCACATTTTCAATATTAAGAAGTATCACCAAAGCTTAGGAATTTTAATTAAGATTTTTGTGTTAAGGCCGTACTTCCAAAGATTCTAAACATGACTTTATTTGGTATTGGAATACTCTTTCTTCATCTTGCCTATGTTCTTTGAATCCAATTGATTGTGAAAGTCACAATCGTCCATGTCTTATATGCAAATCTAATATTTCTTCCACTTTATATTCAAGCTCCTGATTGACTTCAATTGGGGTTGGTAGTAAAAGAGTTCTTGCAATAATATTTGATTTATAATAGATTTTTAAAAATAAGACATGAAAGATTAGATGAATGCACATACTATTTGGTAGTTCAAGATAGAAACTTATTAAATTTACTTGGTATAGAATTGTAAATAGTCCAAGTCTTTAATAATCTAACTTCCATGATGGTTGATTTATTTGTATATTTCACTAGAGTAGCCAGATACAATCTCCTACCTTGAACTTTGTTTGGCTCTTATAATGAATATTTGCATAGTCTTTATATTGGTCTTGAGCTATTTGCAGTTGGAATTTTAAATCTTCATAGATGGCTTTCAAGTATATAGCTAAATTTACTACAATAAGACTTTTCACATCTTCAATTTAGAATCAATTTGCTCTAGGATGGTATCTATAATTTGATGAGAATGGAATTTGTTTTATCAAAGAATATTTAGTATTATTATATACAAATTTGATTAACATTAGGAAATCCATTCAATCATCTTATTAATAATTTATATTGCAACAAAGATATTGTTCTAAGATTTAATTTTTTTTATTTTGTTTGATTATCAATTTAAGAATAATAAGCTAATTAAAGATTAATCTTGATCTTCAAAAGTTAAAATAATCCTTTCTAAAAATTTGATATAAATTGTGGTCCTTGATCTAAAATGATGTCATTTGAAAGGCTATGTATTCAATAAATATTATCAGTAAAAACTTGGCTGTTTCTTCCTTAAAAATAATCTTATTATATAGGATAAAATGTGCTATCCTAATAAGACAGTCTACCACCACAAAAATTGAATCTTTGCTATTAAAAATTGAGAGGTCTGTAATAAAATCCATGGATAATTATTGCCATGGACCCTTATGAACTGGAAATAATTGGAGAAGTCTATATGGTTGGTGTCTTGAGACCTTTGCTTGGATACAAATTTTTCATGATTAGATGAATTCTTTCACCAATTTCCACATTTGAAGCCACCAATAATCTCTTGATATTAATTCCAAGATCTTATTAAAGCCAAAATGTTTAATTGTTGGAAAGTCATGTTGTGCTTGAAGACCTTGAAGTCTTGTAGGGCCTAAAGGAACATACAAGAGATCCTTAAAATACAACAATCCATCCTCAAACTTGAAATTATTATTTTTTAAATGTTGTTGAATATTATCCACAAATAAATTTTTCTTCATTGCTCTCTGGATTTTTATCTTAAGAGTTGTATCTGCATAGGTAGATATTATCAATATCTTTAATTGTAAATTGGACAGCTTCAACATAATTAATTTTTGTTAATCTAATATAATATCTATTATTCTTGGCGTAAGATATGAACATCAAGAAATGACATCTGATTTTTCTTGAAGTTTTCTCAAATGATATGTAATCACAAAATTAAACAAAGATAATGACATGTTCTATCATACTTAATAGTGATTCAAAACTTGGATATTCATAAAATACTCTAAATTTTTGTAATTAGTATATACTATGATTTTGTATTGAATTCCTTTCAGCAAATGGCACCATTCTTCAAAAGTATCAATAATTGCTAATAATCTTTGTTGTAGATCTTGTAATTGATCTTTATAGCTAAAAATTTTCAAAAGAAGAATGCTATTAGGTGAAGTTGACTATTATTACTAATTTGAGAGAGTACAAATTCAAGTGCAAAATCTAAGACATCCATTTCTAAAATGAATGGTTTTATTGATTGTGCATGGACAAGTATAGGAACTAAAAAAAAGATTCTTTTAGCTTCTTAAATGTTTCTTCAAACTTATTGTCCTAAATAAAGTTCTTATTACTTGTAAGTTGTATTAATGCATGTACAATCTTAGAATAATCTTTAATGAAGATTTTATAAAAATTCATAAATTACAAGAAATATTATATATTTCTAATTGATGACAATTGTTTCCATACTATAAAATTTTGTATCTTCTTTGCATCTATAGAAATCTCATTTTGTTAAGAACATATACTTTGGAAGTTTACAAAATCATTTAGAATATTTTAGAGGTTCTTGAGTTAGTAAAAGTCAATTGAAAAGCTTTTTAGTTAGTAAAAGTAACTTAAGAAACTTCATAGTTAGTGGAAGCAGCTCAAGAAGCTTCTCAATTGGTAGAAGCTCCTCAAGAAGCTTTTTAGTTTGATGGAAGTCGCTCAAGAAGCATCTTAGATAGGGATATATATGAGAGTCAAGATAAAAGAATTCTTCAGTCTCAACAATGCATCTCTTGATGCTCTAATTTACTTTTCTTGATATTATTTGTATAGCCATTTGATTAATTCAAATTTTTATTGGTTTTTTCATGAAATCTTGTTCTAGATGAAGTCTCTTACTTTGTATTTTAATGTCCTTGATAGTTTGTCAAGTTCGCCATCATCTTAAATATTAGAGCTGGATCTTTTTTTATTAGAGAATAGATTTCTCCTCTTCTTAAAGGTATATCAATGTTTTAATAATTGTGGATTATCTTCCTCTAAATTGATATTTTCTTCATCAAAATATTAGAACTTTATCCCACTTAGGACTACAAAGATTAAAAGGATTTTTGTAAAATTTTATAACAATATAATATTTGAAATACCACATCTTAGACTGCATCTACTTCCAACTTTTACGCTTGAGGATCCAGTACTATCTATGCTACACCAAGAAAATCCACCTGTTTAGCAATATAAAGAGCCTCGACTTAGTCCTCTCGAAAAATATAATGATACATATTTAAAGCTCTAAAGGTTTATCAACCAAATTCAATTAATAATAGTTCTATAACTTGATATTTACTTGACAAAAGAATTATGGATTGGATTGATTGGCACCTTGCTTATAAGACAAGCATTATCATAATTTACTTCTTTATTTGAAAAGACATTATCAATTCTGAGCAACTTTGAAGTTTTCATAGAAGCATTTGTGAAAGCATTTAAAAAACATGATAAAGCTTATTAAGCAACATCTACAATCTAATTATTGCATTAAAGGACATGCTCTATATCAATCTAAGCATCCAATTTTAAGCAACTAGTATATAATATCAATTGGGATGAAGAAGTCTTAATGAGTTAATTCTATTGGAGATTAAGAGATGATATAAAAGAATTGTTATAATCACTTTCAAAGCTATAATTGCTCAATGAAGCCATCAGCCAAGCTATGAAATGTGATAATCAATTATTCCAACATCGTTGAGATTAATGTTTATAGGCTTTAGCAAGACAACACACAATTTGACACACTTTTGCTATATCAAGAAGCATTTTGAATTCATATTTAGAAGCAAAAGATATGCAATTTGATTCAATATATTTTAAACCTTTAAGTCTACAAGAAAAGAAGCGTCAAATGGAAGAAGGTCTATACTTGTATTGTAGTAAAAAAAGTTACTAATTGTCTGAAAAAATAAAATTAACACATCATCAAATTCAATAATGTAATTATTCAAGAAAACAAAGATGTTTAACTACAATAGGAATTATGCGGTTGGACAATTCAATATTCCAAAACTATTCAAGTTCCTCTCTTTCTACTCAACTTGCTTATTATTTTATAATCTCTTTGTATTTTGGCTATGAAAAGCTTCAGACAATTGCCTTATTAGATTTAAAGGTATCTGCTTATTTTTTAGATGAGATATTTACTAAGTTTCATAAAATTCTTCTAGTACAAAAATCCAAACATATTTATATAAAAGTAATAGTAGTAGTGTCACTCATAAAACAATACCTATAAAAGTATCATTTGAAGATCATAGCAACCAAATTGTATTCAATGTTATTAGGACTCCTTCAAATCTTGTTATTTTCAAACTTTCTTTGTTAGAAAAGTATAATCCATTTATAGATTGGAGGTTGTAAAGAATAATATTTTTGATAGAAATTCCTACAAGAAAACTTTATAAAAAGTCGTGAGTTGGTAAGTCTTTATTTGTTGGAGCAAAGGCTTATATAAGATCGGCCAAAAAAAATATATTATTTTTTATTTATGCGACTCTAGCTAAAGAAGACATGACTTCATCAATAAGTATTCTAGAGCAATATAATGAATTTTAAGATGTTTTCAACAAGAAGAATGCTAATATATTATTGGAGCACCAACCATATAATTGTGTCATAGATCTTTAAGAAAGAACACAACCGCCTTTTGGTCTAATTTATAATCTTTTTCAAAACAAGCTTTCAACATTGAAGGATTATATTGATGAAAATCTTGCAAAGAACTTCATCAAACATTTAGAGTCTCAAGTATGTGCACTTATATTCTTTGTAGAGAAGAAAAATGGTTCCTTGTATATGTGCATTGATTATTAGGAATTGAATAAGATAATTATAAAGAATTACTATCCACTATTATTAATCTCAAGACTTTTGGAACAATTGGATCAAGCCAAGATTTATATTAAAATAGATCTTTATGGAGCATACAATTTGGTATGGATCAAAGAAAGAGATGAATAGAAGACCACATTTTAGACAAGGTATAGATATTTTGAATATAATGTTATGCCTTTTAGACTAATAAATGGGCCTATTATCTTTCAATATTTAATGAATGATATTTGTTGAGAGTACTTAAATAAGTTCATGGTGATCTATCTTGATGATATCTTCATCTATTCAAAAAATCTAGAAGAATATGAGGGGCATATAAAGTTGGTATTAAAAATACTGCAAGATATAAGTTTATATGCCAAGCTAAAAAAATATGTATTTTATTAGCCAAAGATGAAATTTTTGGGATATATTATATCTATTGAAAGTTTGATGATGGATCCCAAGAAGATAGAGGCGGTTATGCAATAGGCCATTCCAAAGACTGTGAGAGATATACAATTTTCTTGGATTTATTAACTTCTATTGAATCTTCATCAAAAACTATTGTCAAGTTGTCACCTCTTTTATTCAATTGATATGCAAAGACAAGTTGGAATGGAAGCCTCAAGCGGAAAAGATATTCCAAGATCTCAAGATGGCATTTACCATAGTCTCAATTTTGATACATTTAGATTTTATAAAAGCATTTTACATAGAGACTGATGCTTTGGATTTTGCAGTAAGGATCGTACTTTTGTAAATAGATGTAGATGATAAATTCCATCCTATTGTAATTTATTCTTGAAAATTTTCTACTGCCAAAATTAATTATAAAATCCATGATAAAGAGCTTCTTAATATTGCAGATTCTTTTAAAAAATGACATCATTTTTTTGAAAGAGCAATGCATCCCGCCATTATATACATTGATTATAAGAACTTGGAATATTTTATATTAGCTTGAATTTTTAATTGCTACCAAGGTCAATAAAATATGTTATTATCTTGATTTAATTTTATTATCACTTATTGACTTAGAAAGCAACAAGGATTGTCTAATGATTTATTAAAAATAATATATCTTGTATTAAGAATAAGAAAAGCAGTGTTTAATCAATAATATGCAACTTTATTGAAGCCAAAGCAATTTCACTTTTGTGCCACTATTACATCAGTACTTATAAATTTTAGTTTTTTTAATGAGATGGGTTCTACAACTACTAATGATGCTTTGGCCTTTGATATCAAGTGTTATCTCAATAAAAATATTAATAAGTTTAAGCTTGAGAAAGACCTTCTATATTTTGAAAAACGTTTGTAAATCCTAGAAGGACCAATATGACTGCATATTCTTCAATCTTGCCATGATTTTTCAACTACAAGTTACTTTGGATTTAATAAGACCTTAGAACTTATTTTTTGAGATTTTTGGTGGCTTCAATTGTAAAAGATTGTGAAGGACTTTGTACTCTCTTATGACATTTGTTTAAGGTCCAAGAATCTTGAACATCGCCTTTATAAATTCTTACATCCCTTGCCTATTCTAAGACAATCATAGTCTTCTATCTCAATGGATTTTATTATAGATCTACTGCCATCTAAATCATTAGATAGTATCTTTATGATAGTTGATCAATTCATAGAGATGGCTCATTTCATTCTTTATAAGAATACTATGTGTAGTGAAGAAACAACAAGGCTCTTTTTTGACAATATATATCAATATCATGGCCTATCAGATGATATTATATTCAATAAAAGATCTCAATTTATATCTAAGTTTTGGAGATATCTTTTTGAAATATTAAAGATGGATATTAAACTTTCTTTAGCTTTCCATCCTCAAATTGATAGCCAAACAGAACAAATTAATCAAGTTTTGGAGCACTATTTATAATGAAGCATCAATTGTCAATAAGATGATTGGATTTCATATCTATCATTGTATTTAATAATATTATTCATATTTGAATTCAACAAATATTATTTTATTCTAACTATAGATTTTATCTGAAGCTTGATTTATAGAATATACTAAAAAATAACAATCCAACAACTAAAAGATTTGTAAAGTATCTATTGTAACATTAAATAACCTTGAAGCTTTACTTGCAAGTAGCTCAAGATATTTATAAGGCATCTACAGATAAATTTAAGAATCAACTGCCTGCTTTTTATATTGGAAATAAAATATGGCTTCTTTGATGGAACATTAAGACTAAGTGGACATTTGATAAGTTAGACTATCTGAGGCTTAGACCATTTTTCATCCAAAAGTAAATTAATCTAATAACATATTGCTTGAAACTACCATCTTTTATGAAGATACATCGAGTTTTTTATGTCTCTCTTGTGAAGTCTTATAGAGAGTGACATATTTTGGAAAGAATATAATAATGGCTATTTAGTATCAAAATAAAAAATTATAAATAATATAAGATAAAAAAGGTATTAGATTTATAGCAAAGAAGAAAAAAAATAGAATATCTTATTCATTAGCATGGCTATGATATCAATAAGGGCATATAAGAATTGGCCAAAAATCTTGCCAATGTGCCTCAAAAAGTACAAGAATTTCATCAATTCTATCTCTACAAATCCAAATGTATTCAATGATAACTTCTTTGTGAAGATTAAATTAAAGAAATACTCATAAGATGGACATAATTAAACTAAAACTTTTATTAGTATGCAATCATTTATTCTAAGATAGAATAGAGTAATAGAAGCAAGTCAATCACTATATCCAACTTTCAAATGTGGAAAGATTTAACAAAACAAGATTCAAAAGATTCACTTGTTATACAAGCTTCAAATAAACCACCATAATTTTTACAACCTTCAATTGAACAAAGTGAGGACGATACATTTTAGCACCAAGTATGACTACAATTAGAGCCATTAAGAGTAATATCCAATCATATAAGTCTCAATTCCAATACTTGAGCTTTAATGATATTGCTTGAGCTTTGAAAGGTGAATCGTTTTGAAGCTTGAGATCTTTGTAAGTCTTAAATTATGCATCAAAATTTTATTTACTTAATTTTTGATATTTTGATAAGATATAATATTATTTATTTATTAATTATAAAAAAATAGAAATTTTTGGTCTAAATTATATACTAAGGCTTTAAATTATCAAATTGATTTTAATAGAATCTAGTTATAAAAACTAAATTTTTAAAAATTATAATTTCTTATTTAAAATGAAGTTGTTAGAAAATGTAAAATTAGCTGCAGTTGAAATATGGTAAAAAAGTGATAGAAAGTTATTCTACTCTTGAAGCCATAAAAAATGGTAAAAAAAGAAGATAAAAAATTACTCTACTCTTGAAGCTACAAGAGATGGTGAAGAAAGAAGATAGAGAATTATTTTACTCTTAAAGCCACAAGTAATGGTGAAAGAAGAAGATGAAGAACAATTCTATTTTTCAACCATTATTTTTATAATAACAAATCAAGTTAATTCCTAATAAATCTTTTTAAAGATTAATATTTCTATTAGTAATTTAATAAATTATTTTATATAAATTTTAGCTAATTAAATTATTAAAAATTAAAACTTATCTACTGATAGATATCCATGGTGATTTGTCATCAATTTGCAGTAAATAGATACCAATCATTCATCCTCTCTACAAATAATATTAGTTGGAGATCATAAGAAGTATAGATTGCCTTGTTAATGATAAGTGGTGCTAGAAATAATAGTTGGTAGTCAGACATATTTAGAATAAGATAAAGTGGCATACAAGTTTTATCACTTTTTTTCAAAATAGTTGTTACTTACAAGTTATTGGTAGTGGTAGTTGTTGATAAATAGCTTGAAGGCTTAGATATATAAGATCTTCTCAAAGCCTTGTTCTTCATCAATCTCTCCGTCAATCTATCTATCTATCTATCTATTTATCTTTTTTTTTTTTTTCTCTCTCTCACCTTTGATTTGAATCATTGGTAAGAACAACCTATTGAAGTACTAAGAATTATATTGTTTTGTTTATTATAAATTTGTATTATTAGTTGTTGTTCTATATCCCTATTGGTCTTCTTAGAACTCATTGTTAATAGAATTATTTTCTTATTTAGACATGTTCATTATATAGGAGAGAGAAAATTAATAAGGTTAGGTGAAAGAATCATCAAATTTGCAACTGAAATGGAAAAGTGTCAAAGACAAGAACTCAATGAAAGCAAATAAATATGTGAAACTTCTATTAAGAAGTATAATAAAATAGAAGTAAGGAAATATATATATTGAAAGAAATTAGAATGGCTATTGCTATAAGACAAGAAAACTATAGACTCTTGAAACTAGACTAGAAGCAAGAAAGGAATTGATAAGAATGAAGAAGGCTTCACTCTTATCTCTATTTATACTATCTATCTAAAAGCTATATGGCGGTATTCTATAGGACCTTATATACGTGTCTAATTTGCAAGACATGTATCAAACTTGTAAGACAAGTTTTCTACATGTATGCCACGTATTTGGCTTGTTTCGCAAGCTATCAACATGTACGACACCTGGTTAGCTTGCTGGCCAAGTTTCTAACCTATCAATCACCTGTAGACATGTATAAAGGTGATTCTGCATCCATAAAGCTTCTAAAAAGCTACTTTTTAGGATATTATCAAATTAACTTATTTTATCTACTTCTATTAATTTATATTAATTAGATAATTATTAAAATAAATATTATGTCCATGATATTATCTCCCCTTCTAAAGATGAGTTCCACAAGGAGCGGTGATTATATGTTGAAGAAGTCTAAGATATATTGAATTGTGCTTGCCACATACTTTGATCTTTGTTTCCTTGGAAAATAGTTGATAGGTCCTTTTAGCCATTGATAATGTTCCATACTAGAGCAAGAGGATCACCTTGTTATTTGATCATTATTGAGGCTTTCATAACTTCCTTCAAAGAAAACATTAGGAATACCATCAGAAATAGTTCCTACCTCTAAAAGTATCACCAAGCATCTAGAGTCTCTTCTAAGGTTGTGATACCAAACACATTGTATTTTACCATCAATCCGAGGAAGGACATGTCTTTCTCGAGGGTCTTCATCTCTATTCCGTCATCTTGAAGGTTGTGAGAGTCATAATGTCTCATCCGATAAATCAGCAAATGATGGCTCTTGAGCTGAATTTGCTGGTTGTTGGTTCTCTATCTCCTTAATGTCTCAAATACAAAGAAGCTACAAACAAAGATAGAAAGTAGAATATTATCTTGCTTAGATCATGTTTCTTTTATAGGGAAGGTCCTCATCTTGGTTTTGATGGATGTCATTGATAAAAAGCCTCTACTTTTCTTGTTACATTTATAAGATTCTTTGCTCGTTCCCATGTGCGTTCACTAATATCATATCTGTGCCAATGAATAAGATATTTCAATCTATTTTGGCGCTCTTTTGAATCTAAGATTTTTTTCACTTCAAATTCTTTATTATTGTCCACGTTTATAAGAAGAGGTGGCACTTGTCTTCTTCTTGGTATGTTCACTATCTTGTATGGTTCAAGAAAAGACACTTGGAATATAGGATGGATCTTCATGGACTCCGGTGTCATATTACAATATGTTTATATAGTGAAAGGTATAGAAAAGTATAATTTATATTTAATACTTAATTATCTTGATTCAATAGAAACTTAAAATACTTAAAATAAGGTTTATAGAAGCCTCTTAGATTATTTTCTTATTTTAATAGCTAACAGATAAAAGTTAGTTATTAAAGTTTCCTTCTAGGTTGTACAAACTCTATTACTGCTTTTGAAAAGCCATAAGTTAATAAAAATAGGATAGAGAAGACAAATATTTAATATGGTTGATAATAAGATTAAGTTGAGGATAGGATTAAACTTAAAAATCCTTAGAGTTAGTTAAATTGATACCCGGGGAAAGACCGGATATGAGACAGGATTGAAACTGGACCTCCAAAGACAAAAATGACCACCAAAGGCAAGGTTTGGGGATATTTGGAGATTGGCAATTAGAATTAGATAGCCAGCTTCAAACTTATTCAAAGGGCATTTAGCTTGTTACGATAGAATTTTGAATGACTTTGCAATTGTTGTTCAAAGTCAGTGTTTTGTATTGGTGTTTTTGATTTTATGTAAGACAATGATGGCTTGCATTCTCAACTGATTCATATAATTTATATAGCATCTATTGTTCAAAATTTGATATTATCTAGATTATTAGATGTGCTAAGTGTACACAAAAGTTTGTTTTAATCTAACAATGCAATCAAGAGATATTTGAGCTTTGATACAAAGGATTGTCAGAAGTTGGCAATTTAGGGTTGGGTAGGATTTCTACGATAATTAAAGATCTACCAATTGGATCAACGTAAATTTTGGCATAGTTATAGAAGACTTATAGATCAAGCTATATATCAAATTTAAACTGAAGTTAACAATGGAAGAAGGAAAAATCACCACTAGAATTTTTGCATCAATTTTTAAGTTGGTGGCTGAGTGTCATCAGTGCGATTTTTAGGACATTTTCTCGCAATCTGTAAGTTGGATTGGGCTGAATTTTTCTAAGCATATAGAAGGCTTATACCAACATTTGTGTGAAAAATTTTATACTAAGTAGACAATTGGATTAAAAGTTATAGCTTAATAAAACTCACTAATTAGGATTAGGACTTGCAAAGAAAAATAAAAATTGCTTAATTATAAAAGAAACAAGGCAATTGGGATATATGTATGGTTGATGGTTCTCTATCTCCTTAACGTCTCCTCTTTATAAATACTTTTGAGTTGAAATTTGAATTATATTCTTCATATATTGATGAAACACCCCTCTTATAAATACTCCTCTTAGTAATATCATCAATACATATATCCCAACTGCCTCGTTTTTTTTTTTATAATTAAGCAATTTTTATTTATTTTTACAAGTCCTAATCCTAATCAATGAGCTTTCACAAGCTATAACTTTTAATCCAACCATCCACTTAGTATAAATTTTTTTACACAAATGTCAACGTAAGCCTTCTACATGCTCAAAAAAATTCAGCCCAATTCAATTTATAGATTGTGAGAAAATGCCCAAAAACTGCACTGATAATACTTGGCCGCCAACTTGAAACTTGATGCAAATATCCCAGTGGTGATTTCTCCTTCTTTAACTATTAACTTCAACTCAAACTTGGTTTGTAGCTTGGTCTCCAAGTCTTCTATCACTATACCAAAATTTACATTGATCCAATTGATAGATCTTTAGTTATCATAGAAATCCTATCCAATCCTAAACTACCAACTTCTGACAACCTTTTCTATCAAAGCCCAAATATCTCCTAATTATACTATTAGACTAATACAAACTTTTGTGCACACTTAGCACATCCAAAAATCCAGATAATATCAAATTATAAACTATAGATGTTATACAAATTACACAAATCAGTCAAGAATGCAAGCCATCATTGTCTTACATAAAACCCAAAATACCAAAACAAACATTGACTTTGAACAATAATTGCAAAGTCATCCAAAATGCTATGGTATCAAATTTAACGTCCTTGGAACTAGCTTTAAGCTAGCTATCCAATCCAAAAATCCAATCTACAGAATCTCTCGTACTTTGTCCTAGGCAGCTATTTTAGTGGCTAAAGGTCTAATTTCGATCCTATCCTACAAATGGCCAACCCTTGGGTATCAATCTAACCTATCCTAGGGATTTTATAGCCTGATCCTACTTTCAACTTAATCCTAGTATCAATCATGCTAATAATTTATCCTTTTTACTATATTTTTATCATTTTATGGCCTTTCTAAGGCAGTAAAAGAATTACTATAGTTTAGAAGTAAAATCACTAACTAATTCTTATTTACTAGCTATTAAGTAAAGAAAATAAACTAAGAGACTTTCATAAAAACCTTGTTAAAATATGTTGAATTTTTATTGAATTAAGATAATAGAGTATTAGTTGAAAAATCATTTTTAGTCATAATTTCACCATATAATCGTGTCACAACACGACAACGATACCAATAGGTGTAATCGATATGTAACTGGATTAATTTGTTCAGAAATAGAAAAAGGTCCAAGCCTACAATAGTCCAACTTATTACAAGGACAAGTAATCTTGATATTACGATGAAGTAATCATACCTTGTCTTTCACGTTGAATTGTAGTTGTTCCTTGCAATAAGCATCTGCATTTATTTTTTGTCGTTCTTGAGTTTTTTTTAATTGCACCTTCATTATTGCATGTAGCTCTGACAAACAATTTGCCAAATCTTCTATTGTTAGATTATCAACTTTTAAAAAATTAAAAGTATCAAGTCATAGATGGTAACCATAATTGGCAAAAAAAGATATTTATTACATAGAAGAATGTATCATATTACTATAAGTAAACTCTGCCAATAGTAAGAGAGTTGTCTAATCATCTTGTTGGTAGTTGATGGTACATATGGAAATCCAGATCTCCACTTGGGCTACCTTATTCTAAAAATTTCAATTGGTTTGCAGTTATTAGTCTTTTATTAGTGTTAGTTTATTAGGATATGCAAAGAATTAAAAGAATTAGGAATATGCATAACTAGAAAATCCTTAAATTTTAAAATTAGTTAATTTATTTGTTTCAAGTTACAGACAATTCCATCATAGCACCGGCCGGATAAAGGACCGGAGGCTGTTCGGAACTCTGCTTCCACCTTCCATCTTCTCTTTATTTTAAATTTTATTTTATTCTATTTATCTTGTTAATTATTTTAAAATTCTAGTAATTGGCCGGGTATTAGATCTAAAAGTGAGTACCAACCCAGTATCCGTTCAGGTACCAAAGCGGCATCAGGTCTGAACCCGCACGCTTGCACGGGCCTGAATCCATGCACCGGCCTAAGGTTTGTGAATTTTTCATCAATGTAGGGAATCTAAAGTCTAAATTGCGATTGCAGTAGAGGCAGTAGGATTTTTGACTTCGTCCGCAACAGAGGCTCCAATGGAAGTTCTACAATTATATGTAATTGAATGGGTCATCTCGGTCAAGGAGGAGGAGAGGCAATGATGACAATGGGATCTCATGTGCACCCGGTCATGGCCACCAATTTAAAGATCCATTTGATTTCTAGACCATGACTTATTCGGATGAATCCCCAGGCGAGCATTTTTGATTGGATAACCGGTCAAACCGGTCATTCTCGGGTGACCTCCAGCGGATTTATAGAATCTAGGGCCATTTCTTGATTCTGATTTGGGATTTTCGGATCCTGGTCATTAACGGTAGGTTCTCGGGTATTTAAGAGTTGGGATGTGGGTAGCCAACTCATTCATTGTCTTCTCCCATCACTTGTATTTGTTAATATAGTATCTTATGTGCTAAGAGTTCTAGTGTACAGTTAGAGTGGTGTGTGAAGAAGTGAGTCCATTCTTTGGTTTGGGTCGTGTCTACTTTGTTGTCTTGTTGTTTGATCTGGTTGTGAGGGAGATCTGAAAGTAAGGTTACTAGAGGTAAATAGGACATTTGATTGACTGAGATCTGATGAGCCTGAGGCCCTTCTTTCTTGACCCTCTTAGGTCGTCTTAGGCCTTGAGTTGGCTCCTAACGCAGGATCTAGGACCCTGGTCACCGACATGAGACCGGGTCCGGTAGTCTCTACTAGAGTAAGGGAAAGATACTAGATTAACATAGGCAGAGCATCTATAGTCGCTTTGCCTTGACCCCCTGAGTGACAGGTTGGGCCTTGGATTAGATCCCGGCAGATGATCCAAGATATTGTCACTTTCCAAGAGGTCCGTCAACAACCGTAGAAGGTAGCATGACAGATTTAGCCCTAACAGCAAGAATATCAGGAGGTAGCAAGAATCTCATGACCAATGTTAGCCAAGAATGTCATTGTAGTTGACTGTCTTGTGTGACCTATGTTTTGAGAATAATTCCAAAATACTGTGAGGATTTAAGTCTGGCTGCAGAATACTCTTATGGTTAGATTAGTACGAGAGGAGGTTGATTTTTACCCTTTTATTGATTAGGAATAGGGGATTTCCGGTCCCTATTAAATCAATACTGGAACCCTCTCAGGAGAACAGAGGTTAAACAAACAACTGTGATCTTCCTCGTCTGTGAAGCTATCCATGGGAGTGTCCGGAGACCACCCGGAAACCATCAGGGCTTGATGAGCTGAGGCAACGGAAACACAATAAAGTGAGTATTAGGAACTCAAGAATAGATTTTTAAGCACTTCATAGGGTCTCTGAGGGACGAAATCAGAAGGTGGTGACTTTGGCATGTTTTAGTGTATAACTAACGTATTTCTACAGGAATACTAACTGGCTAGATAACGACAGTACACTTCAAATATTGCTCCAAGACTTGGTTGACACACTCCGTTTATCCATTAATATGAGGATAAAAAGCTAAAGATAGCTTTATGTCCACCTTTAAAATCTTAAAAATGTTTTCCAAAATCTTGACACAAATTGTGTCCCTCTATTTGATATAATATCCCTTGATAATCCATGATAGCAATAGATATTGTCAAGGAAGAGTTTAACTATTTTTTCACTTGTGATAGATTTTGTACATGGTACAAAATGTATCATTTTGATAAAACAATCTACAATCACGAATATAGAATTATATGAACTTAAATTTGGAAGATCCATGATGAAATCTATAGAAATAAAAGACCAAGGTTGTTTTGGTATAGATAATGGTTGGAAAAGTCCATAAGATTGATGACAAGGAGTTTTCAATCTTAAACAAACATCACACAACTGCACAAACTTTTTAATAGCCTTCCACATTTGAAGCCATCAAAAATCTCTTGAAATTAACTCTAAGGTCTTATTGTATCTGAAATGTCCAACTACGAGGAAGTTGTGACGAGCTTCTAGAGCACGTAGTCTTGCTTCACCTTTTGGGACGTATAAATGTCCTTTAAAATAAAATTGGTTGTTCTTGAACTTGAACTTTGAAGTATCATGAGATTTAAAAGAATTATTCTTAATATCATGAACAAGAGGATTTGAGAGCATACTTAACTGGATTTACTTGAGAAACATTAAATCAATAGTCAATGTTGATTTTATTGCTCAAATATGAAATTGCTCTGATTTCAAGAGGATCATTCTTTATTAATCAAAAGCTGCATTTTTTTCTTTTAGTACAAGATAAGATCCTCTAATTTGAGCATCGGACAGACCTTATTTTTTTTTGGCCGATAAGTGATGATGAACTCGAATCTTGATAAAGATATATTCTAATGAGCTTGACAATGATTTAACACACATGCTAAGATGAAATACTCGAAATTCTTGTGATCTGTATACACAGTGACTGGACTAGAAGCGCCTTCTAAATAGTGGCGTCATTCTTAAAAAGAATCCACAATTGTAAGAAGTTTTTTATCATGGATTTTGTAATTGATCTCTATTGCTGAAAATTTCTTGGATTAGAAAGCTACTGGGTGGAGTTTGTCATCTACTCCCATTTGGGACAATATTACATCCAAAGCAAAGTCTGATGTGTCTGTTTCCATAAAAAATGTCTTGGAGAAGTCAATGCGATATAAGTTTGGTGCAAAAATAAAAGCTATTTTCAACGCTTCAAACAATGCTTATGCTTCCTTACTTCACTCAAGTTTGTCTTTACAAGTTAGATGTGTAAGTGGAGTTATAAGTTGAGAAAAGTTTTTGATAAAGATTTGGTAGTAATTGGCCAATCTCAAAAAATATTGTACGTCTCTTATTGTTCTTGGAATCTTCCAATCTATGATTGTTTTGACTTTTTTAGGATCCATCATAAGACCATCATTCAAAATGATGTATCCTAAGAAATTAACTTGAATAGTATTAAATATACACTTTTCCATCTTGGCATATAATCCGGTATCTCTAAGTTTTTGTAATATATGATGAACATGTAATTCATATTCTTTTACATCGTTACAGTAGATTAAAATGTTGTTTAAATAACAAACAACAAAATCATCTAAAAACTTATGAAAAATATCATTCATGACATGTTGAAAAATAGCTAATACATTCATGAGTCTAAAAGTCATAACATTATATTCAAAATGTCCATACCTTGTTCGAAAAGCAATCTTCCATTCATCTCCTTCTTTAATGCGGATCAAATTGTACGCTCCTCATAGATCTATTTTTGTATAGATCTTAGCTTGATTCAATTGATCCAAAAGTCCAAATATTAATGATAGAGGATATTTATTCTTGATGGCAATCTTGTTGAGCCTTCGATAATCTATGCACATCCGTAGTAATCCATCTTTTTTCTTTACAAACAAGATAGGAGCTCATGCTGGAGATTTTGAATGACGTATAAAATTCTTGGCTAAATTTTCATCAATGTATTCCTTGAGTTCAGCCAGCTCATTTTGTGATAAGCTATAGATTGGTCCAAATAGAGGCTGAGCTCCTTCTTTAAGATTAATTGAACAATCATACGGACGATGCTTCGGAAGAATATTTATATTTTTTTTTTCAAAAACGTCTTGATAATCTAGATATTGGCTTGGAATACCACTTAAAGTCTTTCTACCATCAAAAACGGGTGTGGCATAAATAGCAAAAATTGATCTTTTTTTTGTTGCATGCATAAAAGCTTTTATACCTATAAGTATGGGTTTTATTATACTAGACTTATAGCTTTTTATTTGGTCGTTAAGATGTTTAATAATTTTTTGAGGAAAGTCAAGTCTATGAGAATTCTAATTTATTTGAGGATTATATTTTTCTAGCCATGATAAATCTAAAATAATTGGATTAGATAGAGATTTAATTATATTAAAGGTTATGTAGCTATTATGACCATCTATTATTACTTTTATAGGATAGGTTTCATGAGTGACATCTCTAGAAGACAATGAATGACCATCTATGATTTCTACATGTATCGGTTTAGTTTTTTGTACTTAAGATATTTTACGATTTTTAATAAATTGTTCATCTAAAAAGCATGCTAAGGCTCTTGAATCTAATAAGGCAGAGGCTCTAGAGTTTTTTGGTCCTAAATATATATCTATTATAAAACATAGAGAGGGTTTTGAGGAGAGAATAGGACCTTTCCTAGAAATTATACAAGATTCCAATTGCACGGTGTTGTGTTGTAGTTTGGCTATTATATGAAAAAATTATATATGTATATTTAATGTACAATTTACTGCATAACTAAATGAGAGCCATATCAGTGGATTTTTATTGGTTATAAGATAGGATTAGGTTGCTAGTTTAGAAAGGATCTATTAAAAGGATTATTAATGAGGTTTATACAACCATATTTCTTCTTTTGATAGTAATTTTGAGGTTGGTTTTATATTGATAGTAACTTTTGTATATCTTAAGTCACCTTTGTTAGACATTGGTGATCCTTAAAATCTTAGTTTATTTCTTTTATTTGGTGTTTAAAGCACCAAGTATGTAAATCTTATAAGAAGAAAGGTTAGAAAAGGGTCTTTAGTGTAAAAAGGATAGTTTGGCCATCTATGTGGATGAAAAGAGGTGGATGATAGAAATCTCTATTCTAATTGGCCAAAAATCATATCCAATGGACTTCAAGGAGGCTGCCTAAGGGTTTATTAGGAGTTAGGGTTTGTTTTTCGAAGAGAGTCGAATATCAAAGGCTAGGATCATAAGGTTTAGGTTTTTGGATCTGATTTAGGTGCAAATTTTGTCTAATTTGCACTTTTTATGAAGAAGTTATAGGCGCTCAAAGTTAAGGTATTGATTTTGGACCTACTATCACTCTTTTGGATATAACTCGCGCATACACAAAACAATCAAGGATCGGCAATTGAGATTGAAGAGAGCACTTTTACAGCTACACTTTTCATATATGGTTTGATAAAATCCAAGCTAAGGTGAAAGAGATATTGGGAGTTGAAGTCAGTGCTTACAAACTTAAGGGCAGTAAGTGACGTGCTTACATAGTGGTTATATTTTGAGCTATATCTTATGCAATTTGATAGATTTTTGGCTCAAAATTTTCAGGAGTGTATATGTTTATGTCAAAAGACTGTGTGCAAAAAATTTGTAGTATTAAAGTTTTGGTTATGTGAGACATAAGGAAAATAGTGCTCAAGTGTCTCTAAGCTAGGATTTTAAGTACCTGCTAGGGGTTTTGAGATATCAGACGATTGAAAACAAATTTATGATTGATTTTTTCTTGTAATGAAACTTAAAAGGATTATCTAGACTTTGAATTAAATTTTATAGAAACTAAATGGTTGGATCAAGAGTTGTTGAATTCTAAAGTTTAGTAAGAAATAAGTCTTTGCGAATGAATAAAGTTTTGAAGGGTTTTTGTGGAAATTTGAACCCTTTTTGTACAAACTAACTTGAATATAAGAGAGTTTATATATGTAACTTTTCTTTTGTAAGATTTTTGTATTATTTGTCCTTTTTATTGAGGACAAATCACTTGCTGAAATTTTGCCATCAAATTTCAAGTAAACTCTCCATAGCCAAGTATCCAATGTATTCCCAGATAGAAGACGTTGTCATACAACAATGGTCCCTATTGTAGTTGGATAAATTTATTTTCTGACATATGTTCTTCTTTGATAGCCGTACTCTTCATTTTGTAGTTGTATTGTTTCTTTGGATAATGTTGAGCAGTGTACTTAGGTTCTTCATAATATAAACATAATCCTCTTTGATGACGTCAAATCTTTTCTTGTTCAGTAAGAGGTTTAAAACGTACCGCATCAATTTGCATGTCTTTTACTTCCAAATGTACATTTTGTAAGGACGTTGACATTGCCATTGAATAATAATATTGAGGCTCTCTTGTATGACTCTCGGATCGAAATTCAAAAAATCAATTGTCACATTTTACAGCAAAATCAATTGCTTGACTCAATGTCTAAGGATCGGATAAATTAAGCATTAATTTTTTTTACCACATATTATAATCCGTAGAAAAATTGACTGATCAATGTCACGGACATAAAATTTACTCCAATAAATTATCTAAGTAATAATAGACCAATAGAAGTAGATAAAATAAATTGATTTGATAATATCTGATAGAAAAGCTTCCTAAAAGCTTCATAGATGCGAAATCACCTTTATACATATCTATAAGTGATTGGTAGGTTAGAAATTTGGTCAACAAGGTAGCCACATGGCGCACATATTGGTAGCTTGTAGAACAAGCTAGCCATGTGTCACACATTTTGATAGGTTGTGGAACAAGCCAAATACGTGGCGCACATGTGAAAAACTTGTCGTGCAAGTTTGACACATGTCTTACAAATTAGACATGTATATGAGGTCCTATAGAATACCGCCACATAGTTCTTAGTTAGATAGTATTTATAGAGGCAAGAGTGAAGCCCTCTTCACTCTTGTTAATTCTTTTTTTGATCCTAGTCTAGTTTCAAGAATCCTTGTATTTCCAGTCTTTGGCAATAGCCATTCCAGTTTTCTTTTGAATATACATACTTTCTTATTTTATTTTGTGACTTTACTTTGACACAGTTTTCATTAGATTATACATCTTTTTCTAGTTCATGTCCTTGACAATCAGTGTAGCATCATCGTACTTGATATCAGTTGCTAGTGTCAAAATTATGAAGCATATAACAACACTGATTGTTTGCCTTATTATAGGATGCAAATCTTATTGATTGCAATATAGATTACATCATGTTCTCCATACATAGATCAAAATTCCGCTAAAAATGCCTCCAAATTATCCAATATTGGATCTCGTCATTCAAGAAAAGATGAAAACCACAATAAACCAAAACTCAAAAATAACGTTTTAATAAACCTAACTTGAGATCCTTATGTAGGATAACTCTGAGGTTGAATTTCAATTACCAGTTGTACCTGATTGACGAATCCTCAAAACTTAGATCTTATGCCATCAAACTTCTCAAGCAAACTAATTTTTGATTCTTTAATGTTTGAATGGTGTTCCATTATAGGTGAGGTAGTATGGTTTGGTGTAGATATTGACGCAGCTCCAACCATCTCTATATCTTCACTTCTTGTTAATCTAGTTGTTCCTTATGGTAGTAAATTGAGTTGATGCATTACAAGCATTAGCTCTCTCATTTGCTCTTGCATTTGTGCCATTGCACTCTTCATTTTTGCAAGCTCTGCCATGATAATACAATAGGAAGAAAGGTGGCTATTCTCACTTCAAGAAATGCAGAATAACACACTCAAAAGAAAAAATTCTAGAAACAATATCAATTTAGAAGTGGGTACTCTACAACTTCAAATATGCTTATATCTTATCGAGAACTCGATGAAAGCAAATAAATATATGAAAATTCTATTAAGAAATATAATAAAATAGAAGTAAGGAAGTATATATATTAAAAGAAACTAAAATGGCTATTGCCACAAGACAAGAAAATTATAGACTCTTAAAACTGGACTAGAAACAAGAAAAGAATTGATAAGAATGAAGAAAGCTTTACTCTTGTCTCTAATTATACTATTTATCTAAGAACTACATGGTGGTATTCTTCCGCAAGCTATCAACATGTATGATACATGGCTAGCTTGTTCCACAAGCTACCAACATGTGTGGCATGTGGTTAGCTTGTTGATCAAGTTTCTAACCTATTAATCACCTATAAATATGTATAAAGATGATTCCGCATCTATAAAGCTTCTAGAAAGTTTCTTTCTAAGATATTATCAAATTAATTTATTTTACCTACTTCTATTAATCTATATTAACTAGATAATTACTGAAATAAATCTTATGCCCATGATAAAAAGTTATAAGGGTTTGAAGTTGGAAGGTTTTTTTATTGTTATTGTTGTTGCTCTATCTTAGAGCTATGCCTATTTTCATCCAATAATATTATTTTCATCCAATTGTGCCTATTTTCATGTAATAATATTATTTTCATCTAATAATACTATTTTCATTTGATTATACCTATTTTCATCTAATTATATCTTTTTTTATCTAATTATATATATTTTTATTTAATAATATTATTTTTATTTAATAATACTATTTTCATCTAATAATATTATTTTTATCTAATAATACTATTTTCATCTAATAATACTATTTTCATCTAATAATACTATTTTCATCTAATAATATTATTTTCATCCAAGTACTTGTTCTATCCATTCTTTCTCATCTAACTACTTCCATTTGTTAATTCTATCTAATTCTTTTTTTTTCTTATTTTATTATTTTATTACTTATTCTAAATCAAATCAAATAATAATCATTGCTTGAAAGGTATTATTTAAAGAATTCAAATTACAACCACTTGATTAACTAATCAATCATTAAAATAATCACATAATTATTCTCTGCTATCTTTTGAACTTATTGTGTAATTATTTTTCTTCTTAAAGTGGATAGAGAGGAATTTTAGTTCACAATCTTATTTAGAAGATGTTTTAAAGGCCACAATAAAGATCAAATCCTTAGATGAGATATTTCAACAATAAAGGTACTAGCTCAAGGCTATAAGTGATTTCTTCAAGGACCAATAGAACCTATTACTCAAGAGCAAAGAATAAAATACATAGCTTTATTAATACAATGTATTCTCAATTTTTTATATATGCAGAAAGGTTTTTGAAAGTATGAGCCTCTCTTGGAACTCGTTGCTAGAAAAGAGGGTGATATTAGAGACATATATTTTAGAAGTTTATAGAACCTTCTAAAATAGTCTAAAGATTTTTGAATTAGTAAAAGTTAATTAAGAAGCTTTTTAATCAGTGAAAGTAACTCGAGAAGCTTTGTAGTTAATAGAAGGAGCTCAAGAAGCTTCCAAGTTGGTACAAGCTATTTAAAAAGCTTCTTAGTTTAATAAAAGTTGCTCAAGAAGCATCCTAGACATGAATATATATGAGAATTGAGGGTGAAGAGATCTTCAATCTTGACAATGTATCTTTTGGGATTCTAACTCATTTTCTTTAGTGTTATTTTTTTATTCATCTAGTTAATTTAAATTCTTATTGATTTTTTCTTGAAACCTTTTTTTTAGTTCAAGTCTCTTATTCTATATTTTTATATTTTTGATATATTTTTAGAGCCAATATATTCTAAGAACTCAGTTGATGATTGATGGAAAGAATATTTTTGTAATTTGGCATATAATCCATTTTTTTGTAGTTTTTTCAAAACCATGCATATGTGATGTTCATGTTTTTATTTGTTTTTAGAAAAGATTAAGATATCATCAAGGTAGATGACAACAAAGTCATCTAAGTATTCTTAAAAGATATCATTTATCATATGTTGAAAGATTATAAATACATTCATAAGTCCAAAAAGCATAAAATTATATTTAAAATGTCTATACCTTGTACAAAATATTTCCTTCTATTAATCTCCTTATTTGATTTTCACTAGGTTGTAGATGCCTTTCAAATCAATCTTTGTAAAAATCTCTGTCTGCTCTAATTATTCCAATAATTCTAAAATTAATAATAATGAATAGTAATTTTTTATAACTACCTTATTTAGACCTTGATAATCAATGCACATGTATAAAGAACCATTCTTCTTCTTTACAAACAAGATAGGTGCTCCTCTAGGCAATTTTGAATGTCTAATAAAATTCTTGGCTAGATTTTCATCAATATATTCTTACAAGGCTATAAGTTCTATCTGTGAAAGATTATAAATTAGACCAAATATAAGTTGAATTCAATCTTGTAATATGATTGTACACTCTTAAAGATGATATTTTGATAATATGTTTATTTATTTATTTTTCAAATATATCTTTAAAATCTTGATATTGATTAAAAATATCTTCTTTGAATTATTCAATTTGATCTTTTATTAGAGTAGCATACAATGCAAATATAGTTTCTTTCTTTATTGCCTATATAAATATTGTAGTTCTAAGAAATGAAGTCGCACCTTGTTTCTTCTTTTGATATTTGAATCTTAAAAAAATCTTTTACAAATTTCAATTAATATTAGGATTATATAATTCAAACCAAGAGAGTTCAATAATAATAGGATTTATTGAACAACAAATGATATTGAAGACAATGTGTGATACTTGATCTCTTAGTATCACTTCTAATGGTTGTATTTCTTTAATATCATTTCCTAATAGAAGATTTTATTCATTGATGATTTCAACAAGTGTGGGATGGATCTTCTTTACAAATACTAGGTTGTACTTGGTTACAAAATCTTTATTCATATAACATGTTGAGGCTCCAATATCTAAAAGGACTTTAACAAAAATTCCCTATCTTGAGGTTCTTATATATATATATATATATATATATATATATATATATAGTATAAAATAAGATGTTAGATCTCAAAGCAAGAAGAGATATTTTTCTAATAATTTAGATTTGAAGGTGTCCAATTACAAGGTTCTTATTGTGGTTGGATGTCTTTATTTCTCAATCTCTTTAATTCACATATTATACCTCGAGCGTTAAATTTTTTAGACTTGTTTGGATAATTTGCTGTCTTATGATTGAATCTTCTACAATATAAATATAGATTTTCTTGCCAATGTTGAATCTTTTATGTTGATGTTAATGGCTTAATTTAAATTATATCAATCTATATGGATTTATGATATGTTAATGGCTTCTTCAATATTCTTGAAGATATAGCACACATATTTTAATAGGCACTGCTAAAAATTGAATGCATTTCTTGTCATAATTCAAATAGAAGATTGTCACAAATAATAGCTTGACACATGAATTCTTCTGAGCTTTTAATTCTTGGCATTGTGATTAATAAATTATTCATGTTATTTTTTAGGCCATAATAAAATCAAGTTTTAAAAGCCTTATTGTTCTAATTAAGATCATAAATAAGTTATTAAAATTTTGTATCATAAATTGTAGCTGAATGTTGTCCTTGATGTAGATTTTGAATTTTCCTTTCTACTATCTTTTTCCAATCACTATCTCCAAATACTATAATAAATCTTTCTATAAAAGCTTTCAAATTATATTAGATTAAAAAATTATTTTCTAATAGTAGAATAAATCATGAACAAGTATTTTTTAATAAAAAAAAAGTGCCTATAAAAGCAACTTGAGTAAATCCATGTCAATAACAAAAATAATATAATTGTAAGTAGAGTTGTATTTGTTACAAAAAATTTCAAAAGTTAGATCTTATTCCATCAAATTTATCAAGCATACTAGCCTTTGGCTCTTTTATGACAACCCTTGGAACTTCTGGAAGAATTATGTGCTTTTCTCAATCAAATAATCTTTTATTGCAAACTATAAATCTCTCGCTTAGTTTCTTTAAATACTAGTTCCATTTGAGTTTTTTTTTCAATTGTAAAAGAATATCATTCCTTCACATACATTATCTAAAAGAGCTTAAAGATCTATAAGAGTCACCACTTTATTCTTTACTTTTAAAGATGCACCTTCCATGATTTGATATACTTCTATATTCAAAAAAAAAAAAATCAAAAATCAAAAAGCCTTTAATGTAATATTTTTTGTATTGAAAAGAAATTTTATTAAACAATATTAATTTAAAAGAGGATAATCTAAAATCTCTAAAATATAGTAATATATTCTAAAAAAAATAATCCATTCTTTTCAAAGAAAAATCAAACTGCAACAAATAAGTATACCACTCTAGAGGGGGATAATCCACACTCCTTTAGAATGCAATAGTATCTTCAAGAAGAGAAATAATCCAATCTTTGTTCAAGAAATTAAAGCTCTGATATAATTATTTAAATAGTCTTATTAAACTATTAGAGATGTAAGATAATGGATTAGTGAAGAGACAAAAAAAAAATATATATATATATATATATATAGAACTAGATTGATTTCAAGAACAAAGAATTAGATGGTTGATAAGAACTAGATTGATATCAAGAAACAAGGTACCACTTTGAATTGCTCTAAGACTTGTGTTGGCAAGACTAAGATGTACCTTGATCTTACCTCTTATTTATACTACAAGGTCTATATCCTATTGAACCTTTTATAGAAGCTTCTAAGAATATCTTAAAAGATTTTGGAAGCTTAAGAAGGTCCTAAAATATTGAAGAAGGTTTTAGAAAATTAAAGAAGGTTCTAAATGATTAAAGAAGGTTTTAAAAGACTAAGAAGGTTTTTAAAGGTTTTAGAAGATTTTAGAAGATTAAAAAAGATTTTAGAAGATTAAAAAAGATTTTAAAGGATTTTAAAAAGTAATAACTTGAAATATGTTCGTGACACCTTTCATACTCAATGAGTGTACATTGTCAGATTAGGAGTATTTATTTGTCCATGCAACAATAAAGCGTTTCTTATAATCTTTAATTTAAATGTTATTGAATTAATTAATGAATGTTGATACAACTTGGTACTTATCTTTTAATTCACTCTAATATATTTCAAACACTTGTATGGTGTGAGAATGGATAATCTTTTGTCAAATTTTCTTGACTTCTTTCCAATCTTTCTTAGTATCGAAGTATTTTTTATATTTTTCTTATATATTTTTGTTGATATACTAAAAACAAAGAAATAATTATGACATGGGAAAAAATCTTATCAGTACATGGATCAAAATAAGCTTGCAATCTATTATTATTATGATTGGTTTTTGACAAGAAAAAAGTTGGACCAATTATTTTAAGATCCATGCATATTATGTTTTATTTTTTTCATACTAAAAATCTACTATAACAATGAATGTCCTATTAAAACTTATCATACTAATGATGTGGAGCATCAGCATCTTAAAATTATTTGCCTTATACATACAATCAATTCCAAGACTATATAGATATATCTTTGCTAACTTAACATAACTTGGATGGGCATTAAATAAATGCATCACCTAATTAGAAAAATTGCACTTTTAATTGAAATGATATATATCTTTATGGATAATATCTATAAAAAAAAAAAAAAATAGAGATTGATCTTATAACTAGGCATTGTAAAGATGTACTTATTTGTTGTAATTGATTGCATGTAAGCTAATCAATTTGCAAGGTGGTTAATATGTATTTTGGACCTATTTCAAAACCAAGCATCTACACAATAGATGTATACTAGTTACTTAAAGTTGATAAGCAATTGGATTATCATTGATATCAATAGGCTTGTGATTATATTTTCTATTGTAAATTGAGATATGTTTCCAATTATCAGCCTTCAATAATTTTTTGTAGAACTTAAATAAATAGTCAATTAAGCACATAATTGTATTTTAATGCCTCATTATATCGTTGGCCTCTAGTCCATTTTAAGGATCATATCATTTATAACAATCACACTTTAAACTAACTTAGTAGCATTTAAATGTTATTTTATGAATGTATATTTTTGTACATTGTCATATAGTAATAAGATCATTAAGAAAAAAAAGAAAGAAATTATTATATTATAAAAGAGCTCAAATAAAAATATTTTAGCAAATTATCTTAGAAATATAAATAATAGACAAGGAGGTAATAAAAATTAAAAAGTGCTAATATTGCCTTCTTATAGAAGAAGCTTCAACTTACTTATAACTTATATGGCCATAAATAAGGCAAAATAAAATATATTAGAAAAATAAATGATGTAGATATCTTTAGAAAGGAATTTAAAATAGGTTTTACTAAAATTTATCTCAAAATTCTAAGAATTGATATTTAGAGGGGACCGGTTGTGAATTTAAATTGAAATCAAACCATGAACTACAAAACTACAAGTCTATGGCAGATGGAGAGCTCTTTGATAAATTAGACAGTGGAATTTAAGAGTAGACTTTATTTTTCTTTGAACATTGGTTTTAAGTGATTTGAATAGATATCAACTTTGTAAAAGCTTTGTAAAGTCAAGGTTGATTTAGGTGACTCTAGCTTTTATAAAATAAAAAAGAGTTTATATTTTTGAGTATTTTTTAAGTTTGATTTTAGATCAATGGATCAAATTTTATGGATTTGTGATTGTACTTGTCTTAAGTGCATGCTACAAGCTTAAGCTTGATCAAATGGTTCAATTGAAGGTTATTGAAGTTCAAGTGGGTCAGGGTCTTAGAAATTGGATTTTGAAGGTCAGTGAGGATTTCTAAGATATTTAGTAATCTATCAATTGGATTGAAATGAAAATTATTTGTATAGATGGTAGATATGATTTTTTATCTATTTTTGAATTTTAAAAGTAATTAAATATTAAAAAAATAAAAAAATAAAAAAATAAAATATTGGTGTTAGGAGATTGACATCAAGGTTGGAGAAGGAGACCTGCCTATATCCAAGTAGAGTTTTGGATTTATCTTCTATTTAGTGAATTCAATCTTCTTCAAAAAATTTGTACATATTGCCAATTTAGTTGTTAAAAGGTGTGCAAAGTTTTAGTCAAAACCAAAGGTTGAATCATTAGCTATTGAGATTTCAATCTGCTATAGGATTTGTTAGGATTTGATTAAGGTTTGATTAGGATTTGTTAAGATTCATTCAAAATTTGACCAAGATTTGACTAGGATTTGACTAGAATTTGACTCAAATTTTATTAGAATTTTATTAGGATTTAATTATAATTCCTATTTTTTATATTTTAAAAAATTTTATATTTTAAATTTTTTTTTGGATTTTTATATGAATATTTCTTTAGAAATTCTTTATTATTTTTTATGACTTTTTTAAAAGCTCTTTAGGATTTTTTTGTATTTTTTTTAATATAATTAATTAAAAATTTAATTAAATTTCTTTAATGGTTGAACATACTTGTTAATCTTTAATTAAAATTTATATATACTTCTATTAGAGGTGTTAGGACTTATTATTGCAATTTTCTTTTTATCTTCCACAACCAAGTGCCTGGTGCATTCTCAAGCAAGACTTCATGTAATATGACAACGTACACAAAATGATTAATTGCCTCAAAAGTCCTTTCTAATGATTTATAGAATTGCTCTGATCAAGGTAGTATTCCTTTTAAACAAAGAATAAATAATATTGTGGATTAATAAGAAAATACAATTATTTGTTGTAATATTGCAAGAACACCATGAGTAACTTAACAAACAACTTAAAACAAAGAAGGTAAAGAAGGCTAGGATGAATGTGAGGTGTAATATGACCAACTTGTATAAAATGATTAACTAGATTAGAATGTATTGATGAAGAGGAGATAAAGATACAAGAAGGCAATAAAAAATTATACCAAAGGTGGGATGAATTAGACACAATTACATGGTAGGTTGATTAAAGTTTTAGATACATTAATTTGATATTTTCCTATATCTATTATATTTATCATCAAATAACAAGGTGATATTTTGTATAGATTTGGCTTGTAAAAAACCAAAATATAATTGCTCATAGAAAAATACCACTTTTTATAAATAAAGCTCTAAAATAAGAATTGTCTATCCTTATGATTTGTTCATTGTCATATAAAAGATAATATTTATTGGAAATTATCTTTGTTATAATTTGAATAGAAGTTCTTTGTCAAAGGATTCCAACTTGACTTATAGAATAAAGAATGGTATTATTTATTTAAAAATGATATTAGATTGCAATTATTGTACAAATTTATTATATAATATGGTATTAGAATATAAATATTGTACAAACTTTGTATAATATTACATTCTAATATTTTGTACAAATATTGTACAAAGTTTTTATTTAAATCTCTTTTAGTGTTATTAATTCGACACAATTATATATTGATTATAAAATAAATTTTTTATATAAATAGCCATAAGTAAGAGATTTTAATCTCATGTAAATAATTTGAATTCTTGTTCCAAGACAAACCATTGGCAAACATTTGGCAAAAGTTCCTATCCAACACAAGCAATTTTTTATCAAATGGCTTCTCATTTTTGGTAATATTATATAGCAACCTATCCACAACTTCAAAATATTGCATGATTGGTCATTGATACTTCATTCAAGATAAATATTTTGATAGCTTAAGTAATCTTTTCAATTCAAATTCTTTTGTAATACAACAATTTGCTTCATCATTCAAGTCAAAGGGAATTTAAAAAGTGGAATGAGTTGTTTATCCACCTACAAGTAGTAAAGCTACAATGCTAGAAGAAACAACTACTATGGTAGTTTGAGTCTTGTTTCTAAAATATGCTAGTAAAAATCTTAAAGAAGAATATTTTTCTTCTATCTGTAGGTCCATCAATGAAGAAACTCCTTTTATTACCATTATTATCCATTTTAATAACAATAATTATATTATATATAATTTATTATTCTTAATTAAATAAATGAATGTCATTAAGAACTTCTTTTTATTTTTGCTAGATCATACAATATGTGGTAAGCATATAATTGGCCTCCTTGTGGATGTATCTAGTAATTGACAATCTTGTTATTTAGTTGAGATAGACTTGGAAATTCATTCAAACTTTTATTTTTGTTTGAAAGATGGGATTGAATGTCTAATAACATTGTGGTATATCAACCTAATGACTAAATGCCACAATGTGTCCTTGTAGATGTAATTTGCAAAAAAAACCTTGGTCATAAAGATGACATTTGCGTCCTACAAAGTTTCAATATTTGAAGGATTCCAAAAGAACAAGATTTGTACAAACATTAATCTTATTGTACTTAGAATTTTTTCAACAATAACATTATATATTATACAAAGCCTTTTTGTGTCATCTTTTATATAACCATAAACAATAGGCCACATTATAAAACAAGAGATAGAAATTATTATTATAACTTCTCAAATTTCCAAAGATAATAGAAAATAGGATCTAAAAAATAGACCAAAAGCAAATATAAGTAGTAAGTTTATAATTTTATATTTATCCAACAATAAAATCTCTACTATGCTTTGGTATGTTCTATTGTTTTTTCTTCTAAGTATGATGCTTTGGAAATTTGATTTACCAAAAATGATAATATTTTATTAGGATTTTGTTAAGATGTGGTATAACTTTTGTGGTGGTGAATAATATTTTTTAAATAAACAAAAAATACTAAATTTTGTCAAATACAATTATTGATATTTTTAATATTAAGTTCTTTAAAAATGGATTCTTAAATGTGAATAAGATTTCAACAATCCTTTTGTGAAGAATCAAACAATGAATTTAAAACACAGTAAAGGATCTTAAATAATAGTCATAGAATTAAATTAAAAAATGATGTTTAAAAGCCAATTACTAAATCTGTTTTGTTATGGATAAATCATCATCAAATTTCATCTAATTGTGGTTTTGTTCGTTTGTTGTTGTTTCCCTTCTTCAGCAATTTTCATGAAAATGCATTAAACATTTCCACGATTCTACAAATCAGTGGCTTGTATGTGAAGAGTAAATGGATGCCACTGGCAGCAGATTCCAAAACCCTAAAACAACCACCTTGGATTCTGGTGTCCGTGTTCTCGTGAGATCACGAACGACGCGATTTTGCATCACGTCGGAGGAGCTCCAGGAGCATGATCGGGCAAACCCACAGCGGAGTTTCGTTGTAGTTGGGAAACAGCTTTGAAATCGTGAAGAATCGTGAATGGGTTTTGGAGGGTTTACGAGCTCAGTGGACACATCTCGTCGTGTCCACTGAGGGTTGATGAGGGCAGCGGAGGAATCTGAGTGTTGGAATTGCTTAGAAACGGTGCCTAATGGGTTTGTGAGACTCGACCCGCATGGCAGCAGCATCGGAAAAGGGTGTCAGGTGTTAGAGGAACGCGTGTGGCCGAGGAAACCGCAATGCGAATCGTGACGTATAACGTGTTTAGTCTGCGAGCTCGCCTCATACCGCCTCGCACCTTGAAGTCTTTCCTCGACTCTCTCGAGTCTGACATCATCTGTTTACAGGTGTTTTCACTTGTTTCAAATTTCCTGTCATTTACTGATTTTTTTAAAAAATTTAAAAAATTAATTTTTCTCTTTCTGGTGTCTAGTTTGTTCAAATTGAGTGGAATAAGAATAGATTACACTCAATTTTTTCATTTTCACGGCAACACTAGCTTACGCTGATTATGGCAGCTGGAAATGATTTCCCCTGAGTAATCAGCACACACTCTGAGAATTATAGAGTTGGAAAATCCTCTATCAATCCTCCCGTGCGTAAATTTGGATCCTTGATAATGCTTTTCGACTGGGAAATGATTTGGGTTGTTAACAATTGACAATGTTATCATTAATCAGAGGCTGCAATAGTTTTAGGGCTATTTTGGAAGTTGGGAAAGGCTAAGTCCTCGGTTATGTTTGCAGTTTAAGTGGTGCGTTTACTAGTTAGGAATTCGTGTTCTATCTCATCCAGATGACGGTCAGGGAGATCCAGCGAGTTGGTGTGAAGGAAGTGTTGCAATAGCTGTGGATATGATTCTGTATTGCAGGAGACCAAATTAACTAGGCAAGAGCTTACGGCCGAGATAGCAGTGGCGGATGGATACGAATCATTCTTCTCTTGCACTCGAACTGTCTCAAAGGGACGTGTCCGTTATTCTGGTAAGACTTTGGTCCCATTTATTGTAATCTTTTCTGAAATTGATGTAATTGAATGTTCACAAGCTGTGGGCAGAAATGTCACTCTATTTTTATAGCCCTAGATTGATAAGAATGAATGGGTCGCCTGGGCTTGCTTTTGATTGATCTATTTTCATGGCATCATCAGGGGATATTCTTGTAACTGGAAGTGCATGACATTTAGATTTGAAATGTAGGAGTAGCAACGTTCTGCCGCACACCCACTGCCGTGCCTGTAGCTGCAGATGAAGGCTTCACAGGTGCACAATCAAGTACCCACCAAACGAACTACAAAAATGATCCTGTATTTTGGGACACAAACCTCATTAAAAGCTTTTAACACTGTACCTTGTGTTCCTCAATATGTTATTCTTGCTTTTGTCTTCTGCTTGTCTTCGTGTGAAGATGTAGTTGGATTGGTGCTTCACTGGGTGTGCTCCGGGCGCAACTCCTAACCTATAATTGTTACCTCGTGTACTCGCTTGTAATTTGGATTTTGCGTATAGCTGGCATTTTAGAATGTTATGTTTTTGTTGCTGAATTTGTTTTAAGTAATGTATTTCGTAGCAGGTCTTCTCCATACAAATCGAACTGGAGAAATAGAAGGTGGCAAGGCACGGGTTGGGTGCTACGAAGAGGTTTTAAACACGGAGAATATGAGTAGGCAGGACTTACTACAACTGGATTGGGAGGGTCGCTGTCTAGTTACTGATCATGGCTCTTTTGGTAGGTTCAACGGAACGAGCGTTTTCAGCATGCTTTTGGTTTCTTCTTTTGCCAGAATCTTGAGGTTATGAAAATTGCCTGGCGTTCTCACTGACTTAAGCTTTTCATGTATGTATGTATGTATGTATGTATGTATGTATATTTGTATGTGAATATATGTGTGTCTGTTGAGCATAGTGAACTGTTGTGCAGTTTTGTTCAACCTTTACGGACCAAGTGTCGGCCCTGATAATGAAGAACGCTATGATTTCAAGCTAAGATTTTATAGAGCTCTACAGGTATTTTCATTTTCCCTGCTATTTATTTAAGAAATTTGTTGATCAGGTATAAATGTTTTTATCCATGGTAGGAATGTATGAAGACGTAAGGTCGAGGAATTCTTGTGACAGGAGCTTTACCACGATCACATATGTCTGGGTGCAGAACAGATGGGAAGGGTTGTTGAAGAATGGGCGAAGGGTGATAGCAGTTGGCGACTTCAATATATCTCCTTTCCCTATTGATTCCTGCCACTCTGATTCCTGCCCCAATTTTGATAAGAGTTCGTACGTTTTCATCCCCAGTCTTGTCCTTCCCTGTGAATTGCCTTGAAATTTTCCAAGTGTCGATGGCGTACGTGAGCTGTTTACACCAAGTCGACGTAGGGATTGTGAGGAAAAAAGGTCTCTTCTATAATTATCTGCTTTAAGGATTATCATAATGTGAGTAATTCGCTTATGATGTTTATGGTGTTTGCTTGAACTTCAGGATTCGCCAGTGGTTTCGATCTCAGCTGCGAGCTAATGGTGGCCCTTTCGTTGACGTCTTTCGAGAAATCCATCCAAACAGGTTGTTATCTCAACCTGGAATGGGTCACTGCTTAATTGCAGTTCTTCGCTCATTATGTAGGTGCATTGACCAAATTGAAGTTCTTCATCTACTGATCTACGCCTAGCAAAGTCTTATTTATAGTCCTTCTCTTCGTGATTTAGACGTTCCTTAAACAACTTAGAACTTAAAATTTCAGGTTGCGGCATGAATGTGAATCAGCAGCCGAATGGGTGACAAGGTACCTTTACATCCTTGCAGAGAGGGAGCTTACACGTTTTGGGACCAAATGTCAGGTTCAGAAGAATTTAATTACGGAACCAGACTTGATCTCATCATTGCGGCTGGCGGTTGTTTCCACCAGGTTCGGTCCGAGGAGAGCAATTCTCTCTTGAAGGCTGAAGAGAATCACCATTTTGGAACCTGTGAGGTTGAGGACTGTGACATCCTACTTGAGTTCAAACGCTTCAAAGCTGACTCTATTCCACGGTATGTTATGAACGGGTGTTGATTGCAGGCTGTTGCTTGATACAGTCGCTTATTATTGAGATTTAGCATTGAACTTGATGCATCTAGAAGTTTATAAGTTGCTTATGTTGTTCTCTTCAATTGCCAGCTCCTTGTATTTATTTTCAGTTTTTCGTCAAGCTTTTCTTTGTGCGTCTTTCTCGACCTTCGAAGGCATTCGTTTCTAGGTTCTGGGGGTATGTATTTGAAATTTGTATGCATTCAGATTAGGTTTACTCTTCTGGTACTCAGAGTCGTACTCTTCTCTCGATGGCTTTTGCTTTTCTCCTGTCCCACGTTTATTAACGTTGAAGCTTGTTTCAGAAGGGGAGGAGAGAAGACTCAAAAATTGGAGGGCTCAGACCACGTGCCTGTTTACGTGCAACTCAGACCGCAGCCACCCTTAGAACAGCATGATGTGCCTCCTCTTGCGGCCCGTTTCATGCCAGAAATTCGGGGACGCCAGCAAAGTATTGGTAAGCTTTCAACTAGTCACATGAATGTAGTTAGTTTCGGTCGTATTATTGCTTTCAGTTTACAAATTTACTTATAGAGACCGGGGCTTGGATTGTAGCATCTTTTTTACAGAAAAGACCTTGTAGTCTGATTATGGACATTGAGGCACAGAAGGAAACGAAGCCTAGATTGTCGCTTCCCACAGCCACTTGTGTGAGGAAAAATCCACCCAAAGTGACGAAGATTCTGAATTCCCAAAATGGTAACCAAAAAAGCCTTCACTCTTTCTTCATGCTGCCAACAACGAAGGGGAAGAACACTGAAGCTGCAAACACCTTCAAACTTGCCTTCCAAAATTCAGATTCTGAAACCCTCTTAAAACCAAGCCTAGAGCAATCTCAGACGTTTGTGATTAGCAGCTCACATGACGGATGTTTAGCCCTTCCCGAGTTTGACTTAGGAAGTATAGACGCAAGCTCTTCACATATACCTCGGATTTCAAGAAATGATGCACTGCCATCATCAGATAGTCAAGAGATCAATGAGGAACCCACAGACTCGTCCAACTCTAGCTCACTGAAGCAAGATTTTACCTGTGAATCACAGAGGCATGTTCCCGAGGCTGTCGAGACCGCCGAGACCAATGAAAAATTATCAGCTAAAATCGAATGGCAGAGAATTCAAAAGACAATGATGAATAGGGTCCCTCTGTGCTCTGGCCACAATGAACCGTGTGCTACATATGTGATGAAGAAACCAGGCCCCAACCATGGAAGAAAATTCCACTGCTGTGCCCGAGCTCAGGTGCGGTCCCCATTTTTCTGCACTTGTCCTTCTTGGCTTGTAATTTGATTTCGAAGCTGGATGGCTCATGCTCCCGCTGAAGATACCTGACATTGGATGGCTCTTGTGCATGCAGGGCCCGCCTTCTAATCCCGAGGCGAAGTGTAAATATTTTAAGTGGCAGAACAAGTACAAGTAGCCTTGACAAACATCATCTTCCGGATTTATTTATTTATTCATTTTCTCACAGCTGCAGTTGTGTGTCAAAGCATCCCACTAATTGCAAAAAGCCCTCCGCTTTTGGATGCCAGTTTTGTACACCCGGTTGAGCTTCAGCCGTCCTCTGGGTTTTCAAGGCCGAATATGACACAATCGTAGTATTTCTCTGGTTGGTAACGTTAAAGCTCATAACAGCTTCCTCTTCACAAGCCGAAGAATGCGGTGGAGGATGCTGTAGGTTGTATCTACAACGGTGAAAATTGTGCATAGTTCTCATACATGATCCCCACTCGCAATTAGGGTTTCAATGGTGGGTGTCAGGATTGAACAATTCCTTGGCTATCGGAGTTTGTGGAACGTCCACTCCCTCGCAATTTAGAGAGACTCCAGCTGCTCCTCATTCTCACCCAAACACAGCACTGCTCAGTTGATAGAATCATATGTCGCACTTTGATCACGTAAAAACAGGGAAATGTACACACATATGTGAACTTCATAAGTCGAGTGCTTCATGTGAAATGAAAGAGTTGGGTCACCAGTTGACAACGAACAGCTTTGTTGTGATTAATTACGGTTTGTCACACAATAACTTATCGACGTGTGCTTGAAGAGAAATTAGGTCATGTTGATACAGTTCTAATCAAAGTAGGATGTGAACTCGGCGACGTTCGTTCATCCAAAACTTCCATCAATTGCTTATCTCTTCTCGACGCGGGAGATTTGCAAATGATTTCCGCAACCGTCACATCCAGTCGATTCCAAAGCACACCATATTTCAACAGCGACCTCAAATCCGCGGGAGATTCAATTTGAATCCGCGCCAGCCCGCCATGCTCGACTAATATTCATCCATCTTTGTCAAGTTATCAGTTTCCCGATCTGCACCTTTCAATCGCTGATCCATTAAAAGCGGTTGCAGTCACTGTTCATCCAATCTCCCGCCCCCGCCAATTCGCTCTGCTAAAGCGCGGGAAGACCGTTCCCTCCCAATCGACAGATACACACATTTAATTCACATGATAGATAGAGCTTTCGAGCTGCAAATCTTAACATGAACAACATGAGACCCTTCATGAGGCTGATTTGAAGATTCAGGTTACCGTTCGTTGGCGCCAGTTTATGCTAATTTCCGCAATGTAGCCGTGCTGTGCCAGAGGTGATTGTTGATCCATGCTTCCGCATATATTGCCTTGGCGCCATTGTGATTCTCGTAGTACAGATTATTGTGACGTTGCGAAGAGCGGTTGTCCCTGTATGTGATAGATTTCTTCTTCTAAGCCCTTGTGGTTCTTTCAGTCGTGGTTTGGTTAGTGTTGTGACTGTCCCGAGACAGAGCTTTAGGAGTTGGAAACCTGGTAAAGTTGTATGCGCGGGGAATTTATTTCTTTGTCTTTGTACCAGGAGCCAGTGCGGAGTTAACTGCGAGAGGGTGAGTTTCTGGTATCGTCTTTGCATAGCGCAGCTGTTTTCGTCCCCTTGCCCTGATGGTCACTCAGCTGTGTTGTTGGGGTGGGAGTCTCGCTCAGGATTGAGTGAAAGACGTGCACTCAGTTCAGGCCCGAGAGGGTGGGATTGCCGGCATATCTCCATTTCCAATCCTGAGGACGCTATACCCTACGGGTCACCTCTCAACAGATCCCGCCCCATACTTTACTCGCCGTAGACTCAAGATGGTGGGATTGAACCCTGGAAGGTTTTACGGAAGGCTTCTGCCCCGCCCGCGCATTTATTGTGATGTGAAGTTCAGTGACGCCCGAGTTGATCCTCCGGAATCTGTCAATGCTGCTCTTTTGGAATGGGCGGGTGAGACAAGCTGGAAGATGGGGGGTACTGCCGCAAAGCGCAAACGCATGAGTGGAAAAATTGAAGGTCGTATGAGCAAGCTTCGGGCCATGGAGGAAAGTGATGACGAGGAAATTGTGGTACCGAAAGAGAGAAATCAGTTTTCTTTTGTCAAGAAGAAGATATCTGAGACGGTTGCAGAGAAAGCTGAGACGCCTATTGAGAGGATGATATCATCCCCGAAATCCAAGCAGGACGCGGCGACTCGACGAACTACACCAAGCAGGCCTGAGAACAGAGAAGAGAAAGAGGCACCGGTGGTTAAGCAAAGGCCCGGCAGGAACCGAAAAGAACAGGTGATTCAGGACAGCGACTGTGACAGTGATGATGAAACGGAGGAACTTGTGCAAAGTGTAGAAGCTATTAAAACCACTTCCACCCGAATTACAAGGGGAATGGCTCGACTGACATCCTCTCCTCTGACCCCTCAGTCGAAGAGAGGCGTTAGCACTCTCAGTTCCTTGCGTGCCCCGATATCTCATAAGCGCAAACATAGTGGTGAGGACCTGAATTCAGATTCAGATACTCAATCAGAAGACTCCGATTCCCTAATACTCTGAATCCTTTTTCCTGTCGGAGCGTGCTGGTCGTCCAATCTGTATGCCCATCACACCAGCTCGGGTTGTTCCTCCTGATCGTGAGTCAATTGGCCTCTAGAGGCGGAAGAAGGATTACAGATGCGGTATTTTGATGTCAATATCGACAACCAGACCTCCTGGTTTTTTCTTGTCGCATCTGAAGCTGCTGGATGATGAGGCTCAACTCCCTCGGGCACCTCGGGCACCCACTCCTCACTTCGAATGCCAGCGCAAGTCCACGGTGACGTTATCAGCATTTGAGTAGCTTCTAAACGTACATAATTGTGAGACATGATCCGATTGGATCCTTCTAGGGCTCAGGACAATGCAGCTAGATTTTTGGGCAGAACAGATGCGTCTCACCTAGAACATCTGCTCAAAAAGGTGCAGAGATGCTTTTTTTGACATCTTCTTGCACATCCATATCCGAAAGAAATATGTTTCCTCTGTACATCCTTTCTGTTCAGTGCAGAGGCTGGTTAGTTTCAATTTATGTAGGTCCCTTGGATGCCATGCACCTTACATCTAGCAGCACTGTGCGAATAGCAGGAGCGAACTGCAATATCTAAATCCAGTTCAAAGTAGATATGCGTTGCGATGGACATGGACATGTGCAATTATTGTAGCACCATGACGGTGAAGTGAACACCCTTTCATTCAGCAGAGTGTACATTGTGAAAATGTTTAAGTGATCACTTTTCACTGTCATACATCCGTGAAAATGTTATCAGACAATGTTAAACCTGGGCGAATTCATGGATGTGACGCGAAAAAGTGGCTGTAGAGCAATTTTCAATTTGCCGCTCCGAATGACAATTACCCCCAGTTTTTTTTCAAACCGCATACAGTTGAATTTGTTTAGAGAAATTTCTTTAAAAAATCGCCCGCTTACACCATAACTCAGAAGAATGTGTAACGAACATACGCACTCCAGTTGAAACTTTTCAACAATGCGTGAACTGTGACAGACCTTATGCCTGTATCGTGCAGGCTGTATGCCCGGCGTAAAGCGGATATTACAGTTCCGCATTTTGTTTAGTAATAGTAATCACCCAACATTGCTGATAATGTCGGCGTACAGCGGATTTAGATTGACGTCTCATGAAAGTTGGCCAAATTGGGAATTCTGCTGGATACGTATCTAAGACCAAACTTGTTCCGATGACAATTGAAGCAGTCCACCGAGCAAGTCACCAACCCACTCACACTCTCGCTCCGTCAGCACGACTCTCTCGCACTTATTATTTTTACCATAACCTGATGGAGAGAGGAAGTTTGTATCTCGTTCTTTTCAGATTCAGATGGGGCTTACATGGAACATTCGATGAGTAAAGAAGCCCGTCCGAATTTACCTTGACGACCGGGAGACCAGAGCTTTTGGCGCATCTACTACTTGGGCCTTGGAGATGCGAAGGATTCAATGTCTACGATTTGTGAGGAAGGTCACCTCTAATTTGCTCCAAGGTCACCATAAACTTTTCTTATGACAAAAACATCAAACCGAAGTAGTTTTCGTCAAGAACCTGCGGTCTAAGACAAGATAATGTCGTTGAACTATCTCCAAAATCCATCATGTCCTGCGTGCACATGCGTTCTTCGAGAACAAAACTCTTCTAAAATCAAAATAAGAGGTGTGATGTTTCGATGGGGACTACTGCTTTAGGTTGATAGTATATATATTATCGGCCTTGTCAATGAAGCAAAGCGTAGCACTTAATGTCTACCTCAAGTTTGGACCTAACGTCTCCTAAAGGAAGTTGATCCTTCAAAAACCTTAGATCTGTTCAATCTTTGTCGACTGTACTGTTGGTTTGATTGAGTCTATTGCTTTTGGAGGTTGGGACAATGCGAAAAGTGCAACAGATGGAAAGCATGCTGGGCATCAATATGGTGACCTTAACCAAAGGGAAAAAGACAACTCGGGCACTCGCGTCTGCCGAGTGCCTCAACTTCCTCTCTTGGTCAGTAATGAGATCTCCAAACGTTGAGACAATACACAGAAGCGTAATGACCTAGGGGACAAACGTTTAAAACGAGATCTCACATGGACTTGAACCATGGCTGTCTGCCCGAATTGCAGAAAGATCTGAAGTAAACATGGTACAGCACTCAAAACAATGATGCAAAAGAAGGGTTCGAATACCTGATGCATTCCAACCATACTTCTTCTCTCGCCAAACAAACGTGCCACACATCACAGACCCCAGTAGCATCAAGACACCGTGTCCAAAAGGCAACCAATCGTGATCTCAAACCCTTGTACTTTGGTAGGATGTGCTTGTTACTCATGTGCTTATGACAAACACCTGCGAATCTGAAATAACCATTAGCTCCACCCTTAGCTTTCATCTCATTCAGAAGTACAACAGTTTTTTAGAGCATCCACACAATCACTACCATCGGCTTATGACATATGATTAAAACCGCATGAATTGAAAGGTTTGCAGCAAAACCAGACAAAGAACATGGAAAATAGTGAACACAATGATGTACCTTGAATTCGCGACGCTGCAACGAGTACGGACACCACGAAACTGAGCACATCAGCGGGGAGTGCAGACACACGAATGAATAGCCAGACGGTGCACGAAATCAGTATCACAACCTATTAAGAACCATGTAAACACGAGACGCCGTGTATTGAAGGGGGGCTACAGCGAACATCATGTTTGCACACATGAACGGCTCAGAACGTGCACGGATCTCAAAGACCCCCTACGATTCGTGTCATCTTGCAAAATCAATAATGATGCACGCAGTTGAAAGTCTGCATCAACCATAACTGTGACAAAATCTAAAGCGACTCGTAGACGGCTTGAAATAACAGGCGGATTTGTGACAATCGTGCATGAGCCACAGGATCTGACATTCCATACACATCATTGCCGAGTAACATGTGTACAGAGGAGCCCAAGAGACAATTACACGACTAGAAAAAACATCATGCTAAAGAGCACAAATGATGCTCACCCTGTGTACAAAACTCGTCCACATCCGGACGACAATGATTGTTCATCTCTACCAAGATAAGGTCCTAGCACCGGGTCTCGAAAATTTTTCTGGCAATCGATTAAGGAACCGAGTTCTTCTGTTCGATATCAAATAGGCGGCAGTAGATCCGGTGTGCAAACCGGTGTAAAAGAAAAAGACTTGTAGAACTATACAAAGTTACGCATTTCAAATGCCGACGCTTAGTAGAATCGGAACGGGCATATGACCTCTAATTAATTACAGGAGAGAGACCAAGATATCATACATGTGTCGGGAATACTACCAAGGATTGATAGCATTACGAGTAGATCCTAGAAATCGGTTGGCCAGTCTTGAGCATCCTGAACATGGTGGCACGCCCACCAGGCGCCGAAGCATAGCTGCCTCCAGTTCCCGTTGCCATCTTCATGCTGGGCATACGTTCACTGCATTGCGTAGCGCTACTTGTGAGACAGAAATTCGAGGAAATAAACAAAATGAACAAGTTCGTAGTAAATACGATTTGGAAGAGACCACACAAGATTCTCTTAAAACAAAAAATTGCAACCAAGTGATAAAGACACTCTAACTTACGTGACAGGGACTGATGGCTTAACAACTTCGTCCTCCTCGTCTGAGCTGCACACCATGTTCCGCAACCTGCTTGTTCCCTTTGGTGGACTCCTAACATTTGGAGTGCGCGAGGGAGCAGGGAGTGAAGGCACGGGCTTCAAGTTCGACTTCGGGTCCTTATTCAAGCAGTTCTCAATCAACGAATCCGTTGAGATTTCCAAATCCTCACCCGACCTCGGCACGTAAGTACGTCCGCCCCACGATTGAGAACGGTGCAAGCGGCACCGGAACGAGCCAGGGTGGGTGGAGGGAGAACACAGGCAAGGCATGTTGACTAGTATAGTTCGAAGAACGCACAAAGCAAAAAAATCTCACGCACTCTACCCCAAGCACCACGCTAACGCAACTCGTGCTAAGAAATGACGATTCCAAAAGGTACAACAGCTCCACCCTCAAACACGAAGTTGTCGACTGGGCAACGAAAAGCCCATATAAACAGCACCCGAGGCCTCAGTCTCAAACTAAAAACCAATGTACACGACGCACACGAGCTCCAATAGAGACAGATCGAGCAGCGCGCGAGCCGAAATCGTTCCAACCCAGCCGAGTACACACAGCTCCACGGACACAGCTCCAAAAAGAATGGAATAACTTAATCAATCCGGACCCAAAAAGTGCAGGGGAGGAATCTCTGACAAGATAGATGACCGGCGCTCCAGACCAGGTGCAGAATCCCAGATCAAATCAGTCACTATGAGATGTGTAGGCACTGAGAGGTAGAAGAAATCCAAAACGAGTTGTATGCAGAATTGCTGGCTACTTATGGAAGTGGCGAGATAGAGAGAGCGCCCGTCGAAACCCCGGGCTAGTGGGAGCTCGGGGGCCCAGTCCCGCCCGCGCCTGGCATGGCATGGCCCTGGCTTACCTCGGGCAACCGCGGCCCCCAGCAGTTCCCTTCTTCTTCCCTCCCTCAGCGACTTTCTTGTACGCAAGAGTTTGCCAGAAAGCCGCACTAACTTATTTTCTTCTGGCCTTTTGGCATTTTCTTTTTTCTTTTTACTCCTGTTATTCCCTCTTCAGTGAAGAAAGGAACTTCTCCCCTCGTAATGCTTCGTGTACCTCTCTGTCTGTCTGTCTCTTGCTTGCTTTCTTTCTTTTCTTTCTTTTCTTGCTTTTCTTTTCCCCTCCCTTTTTTTTTGTGGCTCTCGCTTGCTATGCAATTCTGCGAAGAATCGTTCGCGGTGGGCGGATGGGCAGTCGATTTGGTATGCATGCAAACTTATGAGAAGTTCTGCCGAGTCTCCATGAGAGTACGTTTTCCTTCCGTTTTTCTGGGGGCAGCCGATTCCAGTCCAAAAGGGTACAGGGAAAGCGCACAACTCTTCATTCATTCCCGAATGATGGTGGTCATTTTCAACTATTCTACATGATTCTTACAAATACGGTCTGCATGGCTAGTTCTGGGTTGCACAAGCTCTTGGGACTATTGTGGGTTTAGAGTTTTCTAGGTTCTGCTGCACTGGTAAGTTTCCAGGATCCCTCTTCTTCTGACATGGGCTATTAGGTTTTTAACCTAATGGGCCTGGATCACTTCCCTTTTGTTAAGCAAAAATCGCACGCTGTGGCCCGTAGCTTTCCTCATGCTGATCGGATGCCGGAAGAAACCTGTGTCATGTATTACATCCATTTACTTGTGTAGAATCTTTGGTTAGCAGGAGTAATTCAGTAAAAAGAAAATCTATTTTCCGTCACATCTGATACTAGACTTAAGTGGAAGAGAGAAGCGCCACACGAAAGAACTTAGACTGAACTGGAAGTGAAGTGAAAGTGAGCAGCAGGACCACCAGGTTGGCCCATGCTGAAACAACCCTCGTTTGAACTCCTACGGCATCATCAAATGAGATAATACAATTTTTTTTCTGGATAAATATATATATATATATATATATATATATGTATCCGTGTACAAGATATCGTTGGTAGGGCTTCTGCTAGAGAAATGTCTCACCGCTCCCAATGATAACTTGGAGTACAATTTTGGTGAATCTTAGGCTTTGGACTTCACATGCTGCAGTTGACTGAGTAGTGAATCCCTGATCCCCTCACCTTGGAGGTAGTAAAACCAGAGGATTCCACGGCCCCAAACACATTTTGAATATGCAGTCAGAAGCCTGTTTCACGAATATGTCTGCTTCTCCAGCTGAAGCTATAACCACAACAATGGCGTCTACACACAGCAATTCCAGGTGATGTGGAGTGAGTAAGCTAGACAGAGAGGGTTGTGTAATTGGTATCTCAAGTTTCTATTCCAGTCGCACCCGCACATTTTTCTATTTATTTACCTTCATAAAAATAAATGTTGAAAATAAAGTGGCATAAAGTGTCACAATCAATCATGACATGGTAGGACCTTTTCCTTATTAGCATTTGTGTTTGACCTTGGCAAGCACATAATCTCTGTAGACAAGAAATCTACTTACTCTTTGGATTTTGATAATCAGACTATTTTCGCAGCGAATCCCAAATACTTTACTTGTAATATGAGCTCATGTTTTTCCACTCAGCCCTTCTTTTTCTTCTTCTTCTTCTTCTTCTTAATGTTGACTGTGGCCTGGTTTGATTGCTCAATTAGTTTCTACTCACTCACAATCTATCTCACCATGATGTTTGTTGATTAAGTTCCCTCCTCCTTCGGGAGGCATTAAACTGTTGCAGTCATAGTAGCATGGTGTGAGTGCGAGGGAGAGGAGATGGTGGAGATGGTAGCTCAGTCTACCTGCAAATAGCCCCCGCCAAACACTCGGTAAAGCTAAAGATGGCTAACACAGGTCCCACCTCTTGCTCACGACAAAGCATCTCCCAAGCCCTTTAGAACGAAGCCAGCTCTCCAAACTCACAAATAAAAGGTGCTCTGGTATTTTTTTCAAAGTTTTTTCCCTGCAACTCCTCTTAAGCTCGGAAAACAAAAGTTTCTGAGCTTCTACCAAAGATGAAGATATAGTTCAGCGCTGCCTCTCTCGCTCCCTCCATGTTCACAAATCACTTACTTCACCTACTAGCCTTAACTCCGTTTGCATTGCCGCTTTATTACTCAACACTCGTAAAGCACTGAACGGCCGAAATTAGATATATGTATATAAGAAGAACTAATGTGAAGTATGTCACCAACCTACCAACTTTGTAGCCTTGCAACACTGTGGTCTATCCCTCAATAACCTAACAGCTGTTCTTAAATCGCTCTATTCATGAACTTTGTTTCATGTGCTTATGAGGATCCTTGCTGATTCCCTCCTTTAATTGTGCTACTTCTTGTTGCTTTTTCTTCTCTTCTCTAAATTTGAGTCTGTAATTTGAAGACTGCACTTTGGATTGATCCCTACGAAAGCCAAGCTTCTTTCTAGACGTTGCAGGAGTCACAACCCATCTTTCGGGTTTTGGACAATCGTCTCTCCTAAAAATATCTCACGCAGCCGAATCGGCAAACACATGCAAATGCGTCAGATGGAAGTGGATAGATCCTTGATCCTGCTTCGATTAAAATAAGCATCCAGGATTCCGACAGGTAGGACGTGATCGGACAAGTGGACGATGAATTACACCCACTCCCTCCAGCATGAAGAGGTAGAAGAAGAAGAAGCAGTTAACATTTTCAAAAATAAAAAACGAAAAACGAATACCCAACATCCGTCCGCCTTATGTAGTCCCCGGGAACGACATATTCGTCGCCGTGGGATTCCACAGGTGTGGTTCAAGCCGGCGCGGTGGATGGGACCAACCCAAGCCCATGAAGTTCTCACTGTGGGCCTCTCTCTCTCGGTTTTACACTGTAATCCCCTCGGCGCCGCTCCTCTCGCCACATCGACAATTATTGCCCCGGCGCTTGATTGCACCGCAACATCATGTTGCCGTCTTCTTTTTCTTCTTCGTTGTGGTCGTGGTTTTGCTTATAGCTCTGGTGCCGAAAGGGAGCTTAAAAGCCTTTCGCCCTGCTGCAGCTGAAGGTGCGACATGACCTAAAACTGAGGGATTTAGGGTTTCAGGGAGGAGGGGGAGGAGGGAGATGCTATTGTGGTGGTGAATGTGGGCCATGTCAGCAAGCTGTTGATTAATGTTTGAATCAAATGTTGTTATTGCTCTTGTAGTTGATGTGATATTTATATGAAGAAAATAGGAATAGAGCACCCATAAAAGAAAAAAAGAAAAAAGAAACATCAATGGATTTCATGTGTATGTATATAGAAGTGAGGCTCACTGCTGCTTTCTTCTGAGGTAAACAGAGATTTAACAAAGCTCCCACTCAAGAATGATATATATATATATATATATATATATACAATTTGAATATACATTGAGATTCTGTGTGATTTTGATTTTTATATGTATTTTGATTGATTGATTATGCATTATGAGAGACATTGTGACAATGCTTTCTATGTATGTTCAGGTTTGTAAGGTTTGAGGGGCCAAAACTTGGACCCCTTCCTTTCTCATCCCTTCTCTCCATTCTGCCCATCCATTTGGGCATACTCAAAACATATTGCAATACTCAATTGATTCTACAAATTGCACAAGATATACATGAGTGTATATCATTTATACTACCATTAGGAGCACTTGCTTTGCTTTGGAAGAAATTTGGTAAAATAAGTTATTGGTGTATAAAAATATATAATACAATAATAAATAATGATGCAAATAATGCAATCAAGTATCACACAAACATACTTCATTGGCACTACACAAAAATAATGAAAACAATGAAAAAAAAACACCCACATACAACAACAAAAAAAACATACACACATACACACAAAACAAAACACTTGTGTAACTATAATATGCAACTACATGAATCATATGGTTTTGGTTTGCGAAGTATATATTGATTAATTTGATAAAAATTTATTAATTATTTATTTTTTAAAAAATATTTCTTATTTTTATCATTAATACTTTTTATTTATCAACAAATAAAAAAATATTAGTATTACTAAAGTGTTAATAAAAATGAAGAATAAAAAATTGATTATCATACGTTGATGATCAAACTTAAAACAACCTTCCAAATAAAATATTATTTTCATTAAATGATTGTGTTATGATATTAAATTAACCTAGGTAAATCTTAAATCAACACACCTTTGCTCTTACCATCCAAGACCACGTCATATATTCAAGGTCATCAATCCAAAGCAGGTCATCCTTTCTCACCAATCCCTCAATTTTGCATCAGTGAAGTTCTTTTCATCATTCATGAATGATGATGACCTTTTTTGGATCAGTGACAAATATATGACATGGTACATGACGATAAGAATAGAGGTGGGTCAATTTAATATTTTTCTTTAAATATACATATATATTGGAGCTTGTTTTGTAAAAAAGAATTATACATATTATTGTTATTTTATTTTTAAATTGTTTGTTTCCTAACTTTTTTGAAGCCAATAAAGAATACTTTTAATTTATTTTAAATATATTATTATTTTTAAATCTTTATTTAAATACTTTTGATAGTTATTAAATACCTTCCATTTTATAAATTTAATATTATTAAAATTTATTTTAATTCATCACAATTTTATTTTTTATTTCACTTTTATAACCAATTGTATTTGAAGTGATTATTCTGACTCATAAATATGGACATATCAATGATTTAAAATTAAAAATTAAAAAAGTTTAAGAGAAAAAGAAAAAGAAAATCATGGTTTTGCTTTCGCATAAAATTGTAATTAATATTAAAATTATATTTGTTTATTTGTTTGTAGCAGTAAGAATAAAAGCAAAGTTTTATTATCTTTGGTAGTCTAAGTAACAAACTTCAAAATAATCAGTATAAATCTACACACTCTTGAGTTAAATACCTAACTTAATAAGTATACATATACACATTTTTTTTGTGTGTGTGTGTATATATATATATATATATATATATATTGTATTCAACATGCAACAATTAGTACATTACAATGTTATATATGTATATGTATATACTGGTTTATATAGTTTTGAAGTTTTATGAAATATATCATAAATGATATCTGTATACAATCAAAATGTTTATGTTTTTTAGAAAATAATGAAAAATATGAATTCTTTGCACTAAACAAAACTCAACCATGATCATTAACTTTGTGAATCATATGTGGCTCTTGATGCAAGGATCACTCCTGTATTCAATTTCCATATTTAAACAATTGAATCAAAATTGATGTGCTACCATATTATTTTAGTTGCATGAATTGATATGCAATCGTTTGTAAAATGATAATTCACCATCAAACAATTACGATTGGTTATAAAGTTGCAAGAGATGGTATATATTTGACATATATCTATGCATTTTGATACAAGATAGTGTGTACTTATCTTTAGAAAAAATTAGACTATTTGGTAATTTGTTAGTAGCACATTAGGTAGTAATTACAAATGCTTTTGACATAATTATTTTACAAGGTAAAAAAGTAACCAAGTATATGAATTTATAAAAAAATATTCAAGTTGGCTTAATAAAATAAAACTAGTATAGTAAATTTATCTCATATAGGATAGAAATGTAGTAATGAAGGTGCAAGAAATAAGACAATATAATTTAAAGTTTAATTGGATAAACAATGTTATATGCAAACAGCAAAGAATATTCATTTAGTATCTTTGATTGCAATTATCATACAATTTTTTTGTAAATTAGTACCTAAAACTTTTAAAGTACCTAAAAGTTACAAGACATCAAAATATATATATATATATATATATATATATATTCATTAAAAATAGTACAATTAAAAAACAAATTTGCAAACATAAATACATACACATATGTTGCACACTTATAGCTTAATATAATTAGTTTATATGTTGTCATTCAAAAAATGTGTCTGTGTCAAATGTAAATATAATTGGAACATTTGTTGCTCTTATTTGAACTTAATTTACTTAATATATATATATATATATATATATATATATATTTTTTGGAATGATCTTTTTATGCAACAGCATTACTTTTGTCTAAGGTAATCATCTATTCACCTTCAACATTACAAATTTGATAGTCATGACTGCTTTACATAGTTTGTATTTTATTGTAAAAAGTTCATCAACACAAAACATAATTAAATAAGTAAAACACACATTTTTGTTTTTCTAATTAAGTTATTGTTCAAGTTTTGATAATTAAATAAAAATTCAAGTGAATCTCACATGAATTGTATGTGTGCAAATCTACAAATAATCATTGATAAGATGTATAATCATTGTTTGTAGTAACTGCAATGAATATATATATATATATATATATATATATACGTAATGAGTGAGCATAATTTTAAAAAATACTAATTCATAACCTTAATTTATTTATTTCTTTCAACTTCAAAACTGATCAATCCATACCGAGTTCCGTTTTCTATTTATAGCATGGTTGGGAACTATTGAACCGTGCCAAATATTTTTCAACAGTCCTTTCAAGATTGGCTAGCCAGTGTATATGTGGGGAGTTTGTACCAATACTTCAAATCAAAATGGAAATTTAAAATTTGAAAATTTTAATCAGTTGATTTTTTCAAACATAATTGTTAATTTTGACGATCTCCCTACTCTGACTTATGGGAAAGAAAAACCAGAATGAGGGTCAAACTATCCTACGTGGATCCCCACTAATTGCAACATACACCAAGTGGCCAAAAAGAAAATTAAGAAAATGGCAAAGGGGAATAGAAACACAACCATTCCACTTTGAATTATCTGAGGATATTTCCACGTCGTTGCCCAGTTGATAGAATATTCTTCCATCCGAATAAAATCCTGGATTCCACTCTATCCACACTATTTGTACAATGGGACAACAAAAAAAACTATAAAAGACAAGTTGTCATCCAAATATGGATGTGAAATGAGGATATTTTAACAAGGAGCTGCTAAACTATGGATACTTTCTGTCCAGATTGTTTTCCAGGGCAGTGGGTCGCTGCCACGTGGAATATCTGCTCCGTCTGTTTAAAAATCAGCTAATACCACAAAGGAGCCTTATGAAGTAGATTTAGTGAGGGGGGAGTGGAACAACACTGGGAGCATGGGAACGAGGGTTTCCAATCAGTAGGACGTTTAATAAGAAGGGGACACGGTAAAAATGCAGCAGTCTAGATAATCATTAAAGAATATTTCTGAGTAGTTAGACTGGGATTGGGGACTTGTGGTTGTCAGTGTGTACAGAGATTGTGACTCGCCCCATGATTGTGAGAGCCAGGTGGAGGAGTCCCACCTGTTGGATGAAAAAGCTCCACTGCCTGTTCCCTGTATGACCAATCTGCCTGATCTTCTTGGACAGGGCTCAAAACTGGGCTCAAAGTGGGGTCCCAAATCAATGGTTGTAATGGTCGTCTCTGTTTGCTTCCATGGTGAACCAGGGCAAAACATGCTCAGCCTACAACCATTCCCAGTTTTGGAGCATGGGAAGCACTTGATGAAGCCCACAAATGCCTTATCAACAACACAAACCATCACAAGTCATGGGTTGTCTTTTGAAGCCCTCCACACAAACATAAAAAATATCCTAACCTCTTTTCCCCCCCCCCCCCCCCCTCTCCCCATCAAAGCTGATCTCTCACAAAGACAGCCAGTGGCTTCAGTGGTGGTTTTGTGTTTTGTGGGCATTTGTAGGCCATTGCTAGGCAATCATCAAGTGGCACTGCAAGACCACATCTGGGGAACAATTCTGCCCAGAACCCTCCACCTCTTCTGCCTGTGAGGTCCAATTGGAAAACGCCACTGTCGTCTACCTTTGCTGGAAAAATGGCTTACCCTAATCAATACCTCATAGCCCAGATCAAGAACTAGCATGGTACTGGTTCAAATCGTGGCATACATGTGGGGTCTGGGTTTTCCTTTAAAAAGAAAAGATGAATGTTGAATGATAAAGACATGGATGACGTACCCCCAATTGAGGATGAAAAAAGACAACAACATTCACAAAGGGGTGGGGGGGGGGGTGTGTGGTCGGATAGCTGAAACACCCCCTTTCACCTAGAAAGAAACACTTTGTTGGGCCAGTTTGGGGGTCCAGGGAGCCAGGTCTCTGAAACATACAGATAGATACTGAGCCATTGAGAAATGCCACCAATGACAGATCGTTGTTGTAGGCAAGTCTCGAGAGGAGGAGGAAGGAATCTGTTGATTCTAATCACTCCATCAGCAATATCCTTTAATCCGAAACGGATCTCATAAATGATAAAGCGCACATCAGTATCTATCCATCCAATTCGACGTTGGAGTACGAAAACATCCATTTGGATGATGTATTTTACGCAAACATTACAATACGATATAAGGAAGCGTACAGATCGCTTATAGTGAAAAAATTGGCCAGGACCACGGTGAATCGTGTGCGCCGGAGCTGTCACGAATTGCGTGGTTGTAGCAACGAAAAGCAATCCGCGGCATGAAACAAAGGAAAGTGACCTGAGTATGGAGCCTAAATCTAGAGCTGAATGCTGCTTGGCTGCCCGAAGATTCATGTAGCTGACTTGAAATTCGCCACGGACACATGTCGTCGCGCACTGGACAAAGCGTCTGTTAGCCTCACAAGCCACGCCTGCAGTGGCTTGCGGTGAGCAATTTCCATAGCCACTGCCCATACTGTGGTGTTGTTTTGTTGGGTTTGTTTTATCCCCCCCCCGTGGTGCCAAGTCACTCAGGCAGTGATGGTGCACAACGTGTGAGGGGGTTTAGAGCTGTTCTCGCTCAGGGTTCAACACTTGTCTTGCAGAGCCAACCACCGCTGACCATCACTCTTACTTAACTGCCGTTTATTCCAACGCCATGTCGTCGGCCTGCCCATTCTTTGATTCTTTTTGCCAGCTCCAGCGGGAGACGCGCTGCCGCTCTGCCACTCTGCCAATCTACCAGAGAAGTACACCTCACATTTCTGTTTTATCGAGTTGAATGAACTATGGTTTGGATGTCTGGCGGAGTTGGAACCCCGTTAAAAGTTGTTTAAAAGCGTGGTGGGACCTTTTTTAAAAATAAGCGAGAGATTGTGCATCTGTAAACATATATTATAAATGGATAAATAGATGAGGGTGGAGTTGGAATGGTCAAGCAGTGAATCTTCCATGTGGGAACCGTAGCGTGTGCGGCATTGCTGTGCGTGAATGATTCCCGTGTGGGTTGTTTCTGGGTACTGTAGGGATTGAGAAACCTACCTGAGTCTTCTTCTTAGGTTGTGGGTCTGGTTTGTGTGGAGCCCTGGTTGTGGAATCCCATCTATCTCCCTCTTCCTCTGCATGTGTGTGTTTCCGAAACATAGGGCTGCCAAGACTGCAGTTTACACACTCCCACAACACACTTACACACACACACACAGGCAGGCAGCAGGCAGGCAGATTTTGATCTCCAAGGCAGATTCCAGTTTCGTCAAACGCCCAAGTTGGCTGAGGATAGCTCACATGGATTTCCTGGGTGTCCCATTCAAGGCAGGATTTTATTTTATTTTTCATGTTTCAAAATATGGCGAACGCTAGATTTCGGTGAAAATCTTGATTTTGCTTCTATATCTCTCTCCCATGATCTGATAATTTCTCATCACAGTGATTTTGTTAGCTTATTAATTGAAGTAAAAATTAAATAAAATGAATGACGCAAACAATAAAATGTGAAACTTTTATGTGTTTGTCAGAAACTTTTTTGTGTATTTAGTATTTTAAATATTTTGAATGAAAATGAAAATTAATGTTAGATTTTACGTTTGTACTATTCTACGCATCTATTGTGTGAAAAGTGATTGCAGCGTAGATTGTTGATGGAGATAATAAAAGTACCAATAGCATAAATATGTCAATATCTAATTTATTTATGTATATATATATATATATATATATATACATTTAAAAATATGATAGTTTGAAATGTATATTGCAAATTTATAGTTCATAATGTGACCTTGAAAGAAATTACAAAATGCATTTTTTTTAAATATTTAATTTGATAAGGTTGATTGCAAAAGTTCATAATTATAAAAGCCAGATACATTGAAGTTTAGCTTTTTAAAGTGTGAGTAGATTTGAGATGATTTTTGGATAATTATAAAACCAAAAAGATATTTTTGAATAATAGGCATATTGATGCTTATATACAAATGTTATAATTCTTCCCCTTGAATATAGTCAAAGTACAAACACCATTGTATTTAGATGTTGAAATTATCTACAAGAAAAAAACATTAACACTGTTACATAAATTTAATAAAAACAACTTTTATTTCAAAAGTATCAAAGTTGGATTTATAAATATTATTATTATTTTATTATTTTTTGTATAAAAACTATATATATATATATATATATATGCACATATAAGTTTCTTAAATTTTTTTTTATAAAATAAAAAATTATCTAAAATGATATTGAAATTATCTTGAATGCACTCATTGCTAAAAATTAGTTCATATTTAATTCTCAAATGATCTATGTTTTGTTATTTATTAGAGATAATTGTGAGATTATTTAATTTTATTATATACAAATGTATTCTAATTATTTGATATCCCTTAACTAATATTCCTTACTTACTTGATAATATTTGCTAGAATGGAGGTTGTTCTTAGATTGTAAACTTATATCCCTTAACTAGTAATCCTTGTATAATTTATAAAATTTATAAAATATTATTTTTAGATATTTTTTATAGTTTTGGAGATTTTTTGATTTCTTAAATAATTTGATTAAAATTGATGTTGAACTTTTTAAACAAATCATAGATTATATATATATATATATATATATATATAAATTGGCTTTTTTTGATAGAAAACCTCATTTATTGATTTTTGTAGTTTAATTCATTGAATCATGATAAAAAATTGGATAATAAAAAATTGGATATATCTTTATTATAAAAAGAATCCTTGGCAAACTCTATTTTTAAAAATTAAATGTCATAGTGTGAAGATAGTACAAACCTTTATGTATCTAAATTCTTTCAAATTTATAAAAATAATCCACATATTTTCAGAATAGAATATAAATTTTTATCTTTTTACAACAAAATGTTTGCATCAAAATGCTTGCATCCTTATTTAGATTACAATTAGTAATATGTTGGACGAATTTAAGATTTTAACTAGATATATTGTCAATAATTTTAGTTCTATTCTTAGATAAGATAACCATAAGTCAAATTCTACTATTTCTTATTTTTATATTGCTATCAACTTCTAAAGTAGATAAAAATCTTTTTTTATATGATAAATCTATTTATGAATACAAAACTATATTCATGTATTACAAGTTTCTACCAATTTGATCTTGTTATTGCTTGAATACAAACCACAAAGTCAAAGAAGGCCCAAATCTTAGTTTAATTATAAATTCTAGTTTCAATAATATTATATTTCTAATTTTTCAAAAAAATATAAATAACTTTGGCAAAAAAACTATCCTATCCAACAATAATAGATTTATAGAAGTGATTAGTTGTTCTTGCTATAAGAACAAATAACAATCACCTCCTCTATTTAAACAAAACATGATGACTTCAACTACACAATTTTATATTACATGTGTAATACTTGACTTATAAATTAAAAAAAGTAGCTACTATAGTAGATTTTTAAAAATGTAGAAGAAGATGTAGATGGCCTCTACATTGAAGTAAGTCTTAAAACATAAGTACACATAGATGGAAATGCATAGGATCTATTTTTACATAATAAAAAATCAAAAAAATCATCTTGGTAATCTTATATATTGTTGCAGCAAGCTTGTTGCTACATTCTAACTTCACATCCTACCATGCTTTAAGATAATTCTAATTGGATTCTATAAATCATTCTATCATACTTTAATATAAACCTAGTTGGATTCCATAAACCATCTTGCTCATTCAAAAGAATTATATACATTGTATGGACAAGGCTCCATATTTATATAGACTTTAAAGTATTCAAATCACAATTGTTTTAATTTGTACCACAAGCCTACAAAATGTGCTCATAGTTAAACAACCATATTAAAAAAAAGACAATTAACATACAATAACAACATCAAATATGTTGATATCTCATAATTTATAATCAAGTTAAGTATCAAAGCTATAATTGTAGTCTAATAATTCTTAATATATTTCCAAAGAATAATACTTAACTATTCTACAATACCTTTAGACCTATGATTTCTTACCTAGAGGTGAAATTAATAATATTTGTACCACAAAAATAGTGCCCTACCTATTGCACATTCTAAGTTTTTCTAAGAAATATGGAATCCACATATCCAACCTTTGATCCTAAGCCACTGCCAAAACCTCACCAAAGATTTACAAGTCATAAATAAAAATAAATAAATATATATATATATATATATATAATCTATTATAAATTTACATCTCTTATATCTAAACTTATATATTTAAATATAAAACTCTAAATTCAATTTTCCTTCTTTAACCTTGCAATATATGATGACTTATTAGAAATAATATCATTACATTGGTCATACTATTAAAACACATTGAGTACCTAAAATGCTAATGTTTTTAAAATCATACCAAATATTCCTAGTATTTATGATATCCTATTTTTCTATGGCAACTATGAGAATGTAATAAAATATTTATCCTTACCTATTGCACTTGTAAACTAACTATCTTAGGCTATGCATTGCAAGGTAATAAGATGGTCTTAAAAAACCATTAATACTATTGAATATTCATACACCACTAATAACATTCTTTTACTTGCTATTAATCTAAATAGACACAATCTTTATATAAAAAAATTATTTAGAAATACATCAAATAGCTTGTAAAAAGAGATATTTTTCTCTTTTATAAGTCAATGCATATTAGGTATTATCTAGAGATATCCTTTCCTTTTATTGATTTTTGATGAAGTTTTATCTAATTTCTTATAACATCTAAGATCCTAATTATAAAAAAATCCATAAACCTTATAATAATGTTAAATTTTTATAACCACTTAACAATATATATTCTTTTATAAGAATATGAGCTTAGAAACACTTATATTAAAAAACTAAGACACATTCTATAGAGAAGGTGTAGTGCTTTATTTAGAAGCAACATTGATATACACTAATACAAAAGATTGATCTGGGAAAAGAATGATATATAATCTCATTAATCCTTCTATTGAAAATTTCTATAATTTTTAGTATTTAAAATTATAAAAAGATATTTTAAGCTTATGGACTTCTTTCTTCTAAATCCATCTTTTAATTCTCTTATAATAATGAAAAATATAATACTTGATTTCTTATTCAAAACAATAGATGTTATTTATTTTATTTTATTTTTTCAATTAATATATCTTTCTTATATTTTAGAATAAAAAAATTAGAAGAACAACAATATTTTTTAACTACCTACTTATTAGCTTCTTGAACCTTGTAATAAAATCCCAACTGATTAAAAAATTAATATTTAATATCCTAAAAATAAAATAAAATAAAATAATTTAAATATAGGAAGATAAAAAAAAATGCCTTATTTATGATTAAATTTTATAAAGCTATTACATTCTATTGATTCTTTTATACAAAATAAATTAGACTTATAAGAAAGTAGGAATATAAATGGTGATACAAAGTATGATATATCTATAATAGAATATATCTTTATCTCTACAATATTGACATAAAAAAGGAAATCAAATTTAATTTTTTAAATGAAATATATTAAAAAAATTAATACATACTTAAACAAGGTTTTTAAGAAAATAAATATAAAAAAATTAACCAATAAAATAATAAGATAAAAGTATGAAAATTATAATAGACTCTTAATTATTTTTGAATTTATTTTAAAAATTATATGCAAAAAATAGCTCTAAAATAGATATATAATTTATCTTTGATCTATCAAGAACATTCTACTTATGAAAGATTGATAATAGGACTAGAATTCTTTTAGACAAACCACATTTTTAGAAGAATTTAAAAATTCAATCAATATCTTAGGTTATAAAAAGGTCCCTTGTCCCAATAATATTATAATAGAATTCATAAAAATCTTTTAGTTTATTATTTAAAACAATTATAGCACGCTAATCTAAGATTTAATAGAAAGAGGGGTTCTTTTAAAAACCATTATTAGAGGCTTTATCACCTTTATATTTTAATACAAAGATAAGTAACTATTTAATAACTATACATCTATTACATAATTAAATTCCACCTATAAGATCTTTGTAAAATTCTACCAATTTTAAATTTAATCTATTTTTATAAATATAATTAATTTGACTAAACTATAGTTATCTCTCTTTGATATGTTTTAGATAATATAGTTTTGATTATTAAATCAATGTATTAGAAAATTTTATTCTGCTAAGACCTTCTAATATTTAAATCAAATCTTATTTATGATTGTATTTCCTATAAATTCTTACTTACAATATTAAAAAAAGATTTATGGATAAAAAATTATTATTATAATTATACTTCTATTTATAAAAAAATAAAATTAGTATCAATGGCTTTCTATTTCTAAAATATTTCTATAAAAAAAGATGTTAGACAAAGATACCTTGTTACACCTTATATTTATGTTGTTGTAAATGAAGTTATTAATTTTAATCTCCAATCTTTGATGAGATAAGAAATAATTAAAAGTTTAAAACTATCTAGAGGTATATATCAACTTATTATTAACTAAGTAGTTTTTCTTTCTATTATCTATTGCATCATGGCTTGAAATGAATCTCTAAAGATAATATATATTATTCAAAGACTTGGTTAAAACTTTTTATATACAAAAAAATAAACTAATTCAAGGACTATGGTATCTTTATTAATAGCCATTTAATATATATGCAAAGAAGAAATCAATCTAATTGTTTAAAAAATTACACTCAAAATATTGTTTATTATATCAATGTTGAAATCTATAATGCCAAAGCAATCTAATATCTTTACCTTCCTATAGTTTTAGAGCCCAACAAACTCAATTTCTCAAAATACAAAGAAAGTAGTCTTAATAAATATTTAATAATTATACTATTGGCTAAAATCTCTACAAGATCTAAGATTTAGAAATAGATTATTAAAATAATAAAATATATAATAAAATATTTTAAATATAAAAAATCTAAAAATCAATTTTTAATGCCTAATTGATCTTTGTGATTAAAAAATAAGTTAAATCTTATACGTTCTAATCTACTAAAAAAATAAAAAATTATTACTCTACAAAGAAGATATAAAAGAAATTAAATATATATAGTGCTAAAGATATAAATTAATAAGATCCTAAATCAACCAAAATCTCAATCTTTATTTACTTTGGGCCCATGAAACAAATTTAAATAAAATCTAATAGACTTTCAATTGATATACTTGTATAGCTTTACTTAAGATAATAGTAAAAAAAATAAAAAATATCTCAAAAGTTCTATCACCCCTATTCTATTGTAAATCACTAAATGGTTAAGATTTTTTTTATTTTTTTATTTTTTTGTTTAAATTTTTAAAAAATTTATATAAATTAAAAAACCTTATGTAATAAAATTATGTAATAAAAAAAAGATCTAAAATTATTTGGTTTATATGACTTAGAGAGATAATAATAAATGTATAGTGGTTCAAAATTGGAAAAAGGATAAGTACTTGTGCATTATAAATTCTAAATACAACAAAAATAAAGATAAATTACCTTTGGAAAAGTCTAGTAAGTCAAAAAATGTAGAAATGGGACACTTGGTTGTTCTTTCAATTAAGTGAAGATTGGCTAAGTGAAAGGACTTAGATTATTAAGTAATTTTTATAAAAGACCTTGTTTTTTCCTTTGTGAATAAATTATTTATATGTAAGTATTGTGACCACTTATTGCCATTGCTTGTTGTAGAACACATAAAAGAAACAAAATAATAATATTTTTAAAGAAGAAATACTAGAATAGAACAAACCATATAAATTGTATTATTGATTTCAAAAAAATTAATATACAAACAAATACACAAACACCTTATGAAAATCTTAGATACATTGAATTTTTTTTTTCTAAATTATAGATTTAAAGCAATAAATTAGTTACCATAGTAACAAGTAACAAGTAGACACCTACCAACTAAAGCTTTTTTTTTTTTTTTTTTTGCCTTCAAGGAGCCACAGCGCCAGTCCACGTGCTGAACCCTTGTCTTGTGTTGTTGTGGGCTCTAGTACAAACAAACAAAACCGCAGCAGACGAAGAAGAGATTCCTGCCCTCACTGGCGCCGCGTGCCCCCCACCCACCAAAGCTCTTACTGCGTGGAGTCTGGTTCAGACTGGAAGCGAGTGGAAAAAGAATAGGCAAAAACCAGGGTCCCATCTGCGACTTATTCCGCGCATTCATCGACGATTGCATTGCTAGCTTGGTCCAAGTCTGGCTGGTGGCTCATCGGGTTGTACGAAGAGCTTCGGCTTTCGAGACTTGCACTGCTTCAACTCGATCCCCAGCGAATCAATCTCCACAGAACGATGCTGCAGGAAGCTAAATCCTCATGCACATATTCCTCTGCATTCTTTCTTTCCCGAGCTAAACAGATCATGACCATGACGTTAACACTTCACTGTCAGTCTTTCACGTGGATTCGTTTACTCTTCTTCAACGACGTCGACCCTGGAGCAGAACCTCTCACAATTCGCATTGAGCGTAAAATCCAGCTTCACTTACACACAAATCCGAACTCACATCCTGCAATGTTTACTGAGTTCATGGCTTCTTCGATGCCTTGGCACTTCAGCAACGCAATGGATGTGCTTTGGTTTCTTAATCAAAGCCTCGAGAGGGACAGTTGTATGCGCACAGGAGTTTCGATTGTGCAGTTCTATGCAGCTTGCAATAGTAATAAGCATCTTTCTATCTTGCATAATCAACTCAATGTTTTCATTCTAAGATCTGAACATGTGCATCTAATGGATTCTTCTTAACTTAATTCGTGGGTTGCTTGTCATCGTGTCATAGGCCATGTGATATTACTGCAATAGGTGCATTGATATTATTGGATGTGTTGTCACTCAATTATTTACTATTTGTGATTATTTCAAATGTTTTGTATGATATTCAAATATACACAAGTAAAGAAAGAAAATTTTCATTCAATAGATTATTATTGATTGTAGACATAATTAATAAAAATTAGTCTTTGAAAGTATGTAGTAATATTATTGTTCTTATTATAGGCATATTGAAAAAAATTATGGATTTTATAGGAAGTATAATAGTTATGTCTAGAGAAAAACAAAAAGAAACAAAAAACTAAAATCAATCATGTTTTTTTTTATATCTAGAAATATTTAATTATAATTTTAAATTATGATTATCTTTTAAAAATAAACTTGGAAAAAAAATTTAAATGCCACCAAAATTTGTACATAGCTTTATAACATAATAATATACATTTTAAAAAATTTTGAGTCAAAATCTTATTAAATTTCTTGAAATATAGCTCAAAACACAATTACTAATTAAATGGGCCATTTATTGCCTTTATATTGCAAGTGCTAATTTCAACTTCCAATATCTCATTTATTCCTATTTAGAATTTATTGAGCCATATATGTCAAATGTAGCCAAGAAAGTGCTCTCTCTAACCTTGGTGGCCAATCTTTCATTTTCTTTTGTATGCATGTGTTCTACTCTAAAGAATAATAATAATAGGTATAAAATTGACACTTTGGCTTTGAGCACCTATATTTCCTTCATAAAAACTCCAAGTTGCTTACTTTTTATATCAAAACCATATCCAAATTCTAAAATTACTAAACTTAACCTTTGATGTTTGAATGATTCTAAAAAAATAATCCTAATTTCTAATAAGGCCTTAGACAATCTCTTTGAAGTCCATTGGGCATAATTTTTTACTAATAGGAATGGAGGTTTCTATCATTCATTTCTCTTCATCCACATGGATGGCCTAACTATTCTTTTAGATACTACAATTCCTTTCCAATCAACTTTTCTAATAAAATTTATATAATATGTGAACTAAAGACCAAATAAAAGAAATAAAATAAGATTTTAAGAATCACCAATATTTAATAAAGGTGATTCAAAATATATAAAAGTTGTTATCAATATAAAATTTATTTTAAAAATCATTATCAAAAAAGAAAAGAAAAGAAAAGAAAGTTGTTCAAATCTCAATTATAACTCTTTTAAATAGATTCCTTCAAAAGTAATAATCTAATCATATTTTGTAACCAATTAAAATCTATTGATATAGCTTTTATCCAGCTACGCAATAAATTATATATTAAATATATATGTACATTATTTTTACATGGTAGCCAAACTACAATATAATAATACAACAAAATTAGGCATATTCAACTAAAAAATATGTAAAGAACTTTGATTCTATTTTTGTTATAATACTAAATTATGGATGATAGGACTATTCTTTTAAGAATGGCTTTAAAAAATTTGATCACCAGATACAGGCTATAAATCAAAAAATCTTGCTCTTATTGAATAATGCCCTAATACATGGAATAAGACATCTTTTTTTTATTAAATATTGAAGTCTATTTTCTTTCTTCCAATACTACTTCTAAGATTCAATTAATAGATGTTAGAATTATTGTTGCATTCAAGAAAGATCTAAGATGCTATTAATAAGGATAAAGAAGGAAATATAAATATTTACAAGATTGATAAATTAATAGCAATAAACTAGTTCAAAGCTATATGGAGTAGTATTTCAAAGGCTACTATTAAAAACTACTTTTATTATACATGACTCTTTTAAAAAAATATATATGTCAGTTATAGTTAATCAAGAAGAAGTAGAAATTAAACAAAATGTGATGGATTCTATTCAATAACTTTTAATTATTAGGATGATGACTATATATATATATATATATATATATATATACTTGATTTTTTATAAAATAATAACTTAATTACTTTAATATATTTTTTATATCAATATATTAATGATCATTTTTTATTTTTTACTTTAATTTTAAAAAGTAAATTAGAATGAATTACTAAATATTCATTTAAAAAAAAAATTACATAACAAAAAAACCACATATACAAGTGATTGATTGATTTAAAATATTTTTATAAAAATATTTAGATAATAAATAGTAATTATTTTAATAGAATGATATTTTTACTATATATATTTTTTGAGCAATGAATGTAACAAATATAACTTATGTAATCTATAATCAAAAATCACAAATTCAATATTATACTTAATGTAAATAGCTCTATAAGTTAGAAATATTATTTATTATAACTTGAAATATATATATATATATATATATATATATATCTTTGTAGTAGTATTTGCAGTCTTGGTTTAACTCAAATTTCACCAAAGGTCACATAGTTTTCACTCAAATTTTAATTTACAATGAAGATTAGCAAAATTAAACTTCTATTTCAATTTTCCAAAAGCAGTGATCAGAAGTAACAATATAGTATCCCATATTCTTCAAAGGATCACAAAAGCAATTACAAAAGCACATTCAAATAAATATCAAATAGTTTGTTTCATTTCGCTATCATTCAGCACATCTGCCACAAATTTCTGTTGATCCACATTTGGTCTGTGTAACAACTTTCTGCATTACTTTTTCTTTTTCTTTCTCCTTATCCAGGCTAATTACTTAACGTAAATGTAACATTAGGATAGGAAGCCAATCTAAAAACGGAATCAATTCCCTTTCATTGTGACCTCGTGAACTGAAGACCCCACCCATTCCTGAAAGATCACGGGATCGAATCCCAACTCGGATTATCCACTTGCCACAGGAACGTGTTTTGAGACTGGCGGTTCCTTACATGGGAACAGACTGCCACACTTTGAATGCGAAAAGTGTATACACTATGTCCCGCGATGGCTTCTCACGGGGGAAGTGCCCATGCCGGGTGGGGTGGCGGGAGAATATCCCCCCCACACCCGGGATTTTGGAGACCTGACCCAGGATGCACAATCCGTGTGGCCGGGGGGAAGCATTCATTCACATGGCATGATTGGAAGTCCAGATCCCCCGAATGTCTGCCACGTGGGATTCTCGTTTATTGGATGGGGCTTCATACCCGTGAGCCCATCCCCAGATATCTGACGGCCCAACTAACCATGTGGCTGTCGGAGGATGCCAATGTGGCAGCGCTCCCGCTGAGCTGGCAACCACACGTTTGGTGCCTTTCTTGACCGTCTACCAACAAACACAGTCTTGTCTCCAATCATACTATCTGAGGGTTGGGGGACAAAGTAACAATATACTACTATTATATTTACGCACATTTATACAGATAGTGTTTATTACTGTTAAATAATATTATGAGCTAACTATCATTACCAGATTACACAGTTTATGTAAGAACAGAACATATAAATTATTACATAATTTAATACAAGAAAAATACTGTATATTTCACAAAAATAATATTTTATTTTATTTTTCTTAAACAATCCAAATTATCATGAAGTAAATCAAATCATCATTTATAGAATTGCCAATGGAGAAAGGTTAAATATTTTTTTTTGTAAAAATTATGGTATATTCAAGAAAGTAACATATATATATATATATATATATATATATAATGTTTTTTATATTTTTTTTTATAGAAATCACTATATTTTTTCAATTCAATTCTTTGATTATCAAAATTATTATGAAAAACTATAATTGAATATATAGTTTGGATTATATAGTTTAATTTTTTTTTATAATATTCATGTATAAATAAATATATAAATTATTTTAATATTCATATATATTTATTATGCATGTAGGTTGTTAGCAATATATTTTAAAATATTACTTTCTTGAATACAACATAATTTTAAAAAATTCTAGTGGTCATTTTTTATTTTTTTATTTTATAATTAATTATCATATACTTATGCATTCTAAATCAATTTTTGTTTAAATTATTTTTACTGGTGCTCAAAAATAATACACCTTAATAAATAAATAATTTTTTTTTAATAATATATTCAACTTAAAATTATTCAAAATTCTATTTATTTCTTTCTTTATTGCCAGTTTTTTATACCAAATGAGCTAAATAAGTATTGTTTTTTTACAAGCACAATGTCTAAACCATACATCTTGCAAATTAGAAGAGAATACATCTTCCAATACTAAATTCTATCTGATTGTATTTACAAAAGTACTTTGTATTTAAAATAATTTAGTTCAAAGGATATAAAAAAGATTAAGATGGAATACACTTTTTTCCTATATAATATTAATAGTGTTATTTTCTAAAATTTCTATTAGATCCATATCAAAAGGTGGTTTTTAGAGAAATCCAAGAAGGCATGTCAAAAATCAATTAAGAGGTGCTTAAAAAAATATAAATGTCAAAAATACCAATTTTTATTTTATATATATATATATATATATTTTTCCTTCCATAAGCTACTTGATTTTTACCTATCATTTGTTTCTTCTTTAAAAGAAGTGTGTTGCTTGTAAAAAAACACAATTATTTTTGTTCATTTTCTTACAAAGTTTTCTACCTTAAATTCTTTTTTTTTTGCTTGTTTATTTTTTTTAACTCACTTTTTAAAATATTTTCAATATAAAAGTCTTTGTATGATGTAAAAAAAATTTTGAATATAAAATCTAAAGCCAAAATGCTACTAAGATGAGTAATTTTTTTTTTTTTTTTTTTTTTTTTTTTTTTTTTCTCAAAATTTTAATTGCATTTAATTGTCTTTACTTCAACTAAGAGCCCAAAAGAGTTTAAATAGTCCTGTTAAGGATATATACTTTGGAAGTTCATAAAACTTTTTAGAATATCTTAGAGGTTTCCTAGTTAGTTGGAGTTGCTTGAAAAGCTTTCTAATTTATGAAAGTAGCTCAAGAAGCTTTGTAGACAGTGGAAGGAGCTTCCAAATTGGTAGAAGCTACTCAAGAAGCTTCCTAAATAAGAGTATATATTAAAGTCGAGGCTGAAGAGTTCTTCAATCTCAACAATAAATCTCTTGAAGTTCTAGCTCACATTTTTTAGTGTTATTTGTATACTTATCTAGATAAATCAAGTCCTTGTCAATTTTTTTATTTTTAAAACTTCTTTCTAGTTCAAGTCTCTTATATTGTATTCTTGTATCTTTCTTAATTTGTTGAGACTCCCCTTATTTTAAGTACAGAGTTGAATCTTTCTTATTAGAAAGTGAATTATCCCTCTTCTTGAAGGTACATTAGTGCATTAGAGGTTTCAGATTACCCTTTTCTAAATTGATGTTATCTTCTTATAGATTCATTTTTTTTTAAATAGCTAAAAGCCAAGATATTAATATGACTAAATATTTTGAGTCCAAGTTATATGCCATCATAAGTGTTCTTATTACTTTATCTGTTAGGATTGTGGAGATTAAAGGGATTGTTGTAAAACTTCATAATAAAATAATATTTGAAATATCACAACCTAGACTGCACCCACTTCTAACTTTTGTGCTTGAAGATGTAATATAATATATATTGTACTAAAGAAATCTACTTATTCAGTAATATAAGATACCTCAAATTAGTCTTTTGGAGAAATATGATGCGCATTTGAAATTCTAAAGGTTTGTCAACCAAATTCAATTAATAATAATTCTATAATTTGATTCTTATTTGGAAAAAGAATCAGGGGTTGGATTGGTTGGTACCTTATTTACAAAGTAAGCATTATCATAATTTACTATCTTGTTTGAAAAAAGATCTCCAATTTTAAGTAATTTTGAAACTTTTATTGAAGCATTTGCAAAAGTATTTGGAGAACATAACAAGGCTCATTCGGCAATAGCTAAGATTTAAGTATTGCAACAAAAGGTATACTTTGCATCAATCTATACATCTAATTTTAGACAACAAAAGTACAATATCAATTGAGATGAAAAAGCCTTGATGAATCAATCCTATTAGAGATTAAAAGACAATGTGAAGAATTTGTTATTATCACTTTTGAATCTAAAATTGCTCAATGAAGCCATCAGCCAAGCCGTGAAATGTGATAATTAATTATTTCAATGTCAACAAGATCAACATTCATGGACTTCAATAAGACAATATGTAATCCAACACACTCTTGTTATATCAGCAAGCAGTCTCAATTCACATTCAAAAATAGAAGATATGTAGCTTGATACAATATATTTTAAATTTTTTAGTCTATAAGAAAAGAAGTGTTGAATGAAAGAAAGTCTATGTTTGTATTGTGGCAAGGAAAGCCACAAGGCTTGTAATTATTTGAAGAAACAAAATCAACATATCACCAAAATAAAGAATATAATTATTTAGGAAAACAAAGATGTTCTTTTTAAGAATAATATCATTTTTTCAAAGGAACAATGTATCTTGTAACTATATACATAAATCACAAAAACTTGGAATACTTTATCTTAGCTTGAATTTTTAATCACTGTCAAGCTTGATGGAATATATCACTATTTTGATTTAATTTTATTACCACTTATTGACCTAGAAAGCAACAAGGATTGTCCAATGCTATATCAAGGAAATCATATCTTATATCAAAAATAAGAGAGGCAACGTTTGATCAATTATATGCAATTTTATTGAAGCCGGAGTAATTTTGCCTTTACGCTACTATTACATCATCACATATTGATTCTAGTTTCTTTGATGAGGTGTATATTGCAAGTACTAATGATGCTTTGGCCTTTGATATTAAACATAGCCTTAATAAAAATATTGACAAATTCAAGCTTGAAGAACATCTTTTATACTTTGAAAAAAATTTGTATATTCCAAAAGAACCAACATGGCTGTGTGTTCTTTAATCTTACCATGACTTTTTAACTATGAGTCATTTTGGATTTAATAAGAACTTAAAACTTATTTTTAGAGATTTTTGGTGGCTTCAAATATGGAAGGTGGTGAAGGACTTTGTGCTCTCTTATGACATCTATTTAAGGTCTAAGAATCCTTGATATTGTTCTTATAAACTCTTACAGTCCTTGCTTGTTCCAAGACAATTATAGTCTTCTATCTCAATGGATTTTATTACAAATCTATAGTCATCCAATTCATTAGATAATATCTTTGTGGTGGTTGATCAATCCACAAAGATGGTTCATTTTATTCCTTATAAGAAGATTGCTTTTAGTAAAGAAATAGTAAGGTTCTTTCTTGATAATATATATGGATATCATAGCCTATTAGATGATATTGTATCCAATCGAGGATCCCAATTTGTATCTAAGTTTTAAAAATATCTTTTTGAAATATTTAAGATAGATATTAAACTTTCTTTAGCTTTCCATTCTCAAATTGATAACCAAACAGAATAAGTTAATCAAATTTTGGAGTAGTATTTGCAATACAATATCAACTATCAATAAGATGATTGAATCTTTTATCTATTATTAATAAAATTTATATATATAATATAATTTATATTTTAATTCAATAAATATAATTTTATTCTAATTATAGATATTATTTGAAGCTTAATCTATAAAATATGTCAAAAAATAACAATCCAACAAATGAAGGATTTGTAAAGGATCTATTGCAATACCAAACAACTTTGAAGCTTGAATTGCAAGTAGCTCAAGATGCTTATAAGGTATCTGCAAATAAATTCAAAAATCAATCGCTTATTTTTTATATTGAAGATAAAATATGGCTTCTTTAATGAAACATCAAAACCAAATAGCCATTCGATAAGTTGCACTATCAAAGTTTATAACTATTTTCCATTTGGAAGTAAATTAATTTAATGGTATGTCACTTAGAATTATTATCTTTTATAAAATTATATCCAATTTTTCATGTTTCTCTTTTGGAGCCTTATAATGAGCCTTAAAAAGAATACAATAATTGCCACCTAGTATCAAAATAAAAAACCATGAAGAATACAAGGTCAAAAAGGTGCTTGATTCATAACAAAGATGGAAAAAATTGGAATATCTTTTTTATTAGCATGGCTATGATATTAAATGAGTGCACATAAAAATTGATAAAAAATCTTGTTAATGTGCCTAAAAAAGTATAAGAATTTTATTGAATCTATTCCCACAAACCACAACATATTTGATAATAACTTCTTGGTGAAGATTGAATTCAAGATATATCTATGAGAGAGAGAGAGTCAAATCAAAGCCTTCACCAATATGCAATTATTCATTCCGAGATAGAATAGAATTATAGAAGCAAGTTAGTTTCGATGTCAAAGTTTTAAGTGTTGAGAGATGTAACAAAATAAGATTCAAAAGATTTACTTGGTATGTAAGTTTCAAACAAATCAGTGCAATTTTTACAGCCTTCAATCAAACAAAGTGAGGACAATACATTTTAGTGCCAAGTACAACCATAGTTGGAGCCATTAAGAGCAATATCCAACCATGTAAGTCTCAATTCTAATGCTTGAGCTTTGATGATATTACTTAAGCTTTAAAAGATAAATCCTTTTAAACTTGAGATCTTATTTGGAAGATATTTTAAAGGCTATAATAAAGATTAGATCCTTAAATAGGATGTTTCAACAATAGAAGTAGTAGCTGAAGGCCATATGCGATTTCTTTAAGGACCAATAGAACCTATTTGCTAAGAATAGAGAATAAAATATATAGCTTCATTAGTACAATATATTCTTAACTTTTTACATATGTAAGAAGATTTCTGAAGGCATGAACTCCTCTTGAAACTTGTTGTTAAAGAAGAAGGTGATGTTAAGAACACACAATTTAAAAGTTCATAGGATCTTTTAAAATATTTTAGAGGTTTTTTAGTTAGTGGAGGTCACTTAAAAAGCTTCCTAGTTGGTGAAAGTAGCTCAAGAAGCTTTGTAGTTAGTGGAAGGAGCTTGAAAAACTTCCAAGTTAATAGAAAGAGCTTGAGAAGCTTCCAAGTTGATAAAAGCTGTTGGAAAAGCTTCTTAATTTGATAGAAGCTCCTCAAGAAGCTTCTTAGACAAGGATATATATTGAAGTCAAGGTTGAAAATTTTTTTAGTCTCGACAATGCATCTTTTAGAATTTTAATTCATCTTTCTTGGTATTATTTGTATGCTCATCTAAATAAATCAAGTCCTTGTCAATTTCTTCTTAAAATCTCATTTTAATTCAAATCTCTTATTTTATATTTTTATATCCTTGATATAAATTATATATCTACTACTTTTGAATATAAATTTAGAGTGCTTGACAATGTAATAAGAATGTATTGGATTACATGTTATTTTATTGAAGTCCATGAACGTTGATCTTGCTAGCATTAAAATAATTGATTGTCACATTTCATGGCTTGGTTGATGGCTTCATTGAGTGATTGTGGATATATATAACTTATATCAAGGACATAAGTCATTGAGTGACATACCTTTCACATTGTCTTTTAATTCCTAATAGAATTGACTCATCAAGGCTTCTTCATCCCAATTCATGTCGTATATTAATTGTCTTAAATCGGATGCATAAATTCATACAAAGTGCATGTCTTGTCACAATGCTCAGATCTTAGCTGTTGCCCAATAAACCTTGTGATTTTTTTCAAATGCTTCTATAAAAGCTTCAAAGTTATTTAAAATTAGTGATTTTTTTTCAAACAAGGAAGTAAACTATGATAAGTAAGGTGCCAACCAATCCAATCCCTAATTCTATTGCCAATTCACAGGAATAAGTTAAACCAATCCAATCCTTAATTCTATTGCTATTGCTATTGCTAATTCAAAGACATGACAACAGAACATAAAAAAATTGATCCCAATTGGGTGGTAGAAGATAAGATTAAAAAAATAATTTATTTTTAATTACATAAAAATCAAATTAACATTCAAAAATCCATTCTAATTTGATGAATTTATTCAATAAGTAAATTAATAGTGTAGCATAGGTAGAATATGACTCAATTAAGTCATGATATTAATTGAGTCATATGGTTAAACCATATATTCTAAAATCTTTTGAATTTTTTTAGCTCCATTTAGAGGTGGTAGATTTGCAATAATCTCTATTTTCTTAAGATTAGGTTCTTTTTCCTTCTTTGAAATGACATATCCTAAAAAAATTCTCTTCTTTATTGTTAAATAAATCTTTTTTAAATTAAAATAAATTTCTATTTTATTATGATATAAGAAGCACAATTAAAGGCTTTTATGGTTATCATTCTTTGATGATTGATAATTAAAAACATCAATAAAAATTGATATAGATTTTTGAAGTAATTTTAAGAATACATAGGTCATGGTTTTTTAAAAAGCTTAAAAAATATTGCATAAGCCAAAAGACATTATCACATATAGAAAAGTCTTCCAACATGATGTAAATATAGTTTTTGTCAATCTTTAGGAGCTATTGGTATTTAATAATAACTAGAGTATCCACCCATAAAATTGTATAAGTTATGACCTACCACAATATCTACTACAGAAGTAATAAAAGATAATGGAAAGTAGTCTTTTTGGATGTATTTATTCAAATATTGATAGTTCACATACATTCTAAGCTTATTTCATCTTTTCTTCTTTACCAAGACAATACAAGACAACTAATTTATAATCTTTATAGGCTTTATAAATCTTGTTTAAAGTAGACTTTTTAATTTTAATTTTATAATAAATTGCATCTTAAAATTCAGTCTTTTATATTTTTATTTAATAAATATGGAACTTAAAAGAAATAAAATAGTATATTAATAAATACTAAAAATAACACCTTTTAAATCTTTATAAGATTATATAAATATATTGTAATATTTCATGATCAAGAATTTATATTTTTTTAATTTTTTTTTATCTGATTGGGATCCAAACTTGACATATTTTGACTTTTATTTATTATGGTTGGCAAAAATTTTAATCCAATCTTTTTATATCACAAATAGTAGATCATTGGATCTATAGTGCCAATTTTTAGGTATTGGTGGATAAGTAAATATATTATGTCCAATTCTACTACTTTGAGGTATATGTTTGAATTACAAAGAAAGAGATACAATGGTTTCTTCTTTTATAATAGTGTCAAAGTCTTTACTTTAGATTTCATCAATTTTTAAATTAAAGGCTTTATTTATATAAATATCATCTTCAAAGATTATACAATCTAGATAATCATCATCAAATTTCAACTAATCAATAATATCTATAAATTAAATATAGATGTCTTCTTACTCATATGAATTTTTTGCTAACTATTTGGCAAAATCAACCTCATCTTTATATTTGTATAGTCCATGATTAATACATTTTATTGGAGCAATACTTGAGGTTGAATTGGATTGAATAAAACTAGTTTGATTGGATTTTATGCTTGATGGTGTTTTTTCCAAAAAAATTTAAAGCTTAGAATCTAATATGGCTAGACACTATAATTATAATTTAATTATCTAAGGATCTAAAAATAAATAATGATTTAAAAGCCCTCCAATTGGTTATTCTTTTGAATTGCCTCAATTATCCTCTTCCTAAAAAAAGATTAATAATAATTATTAGACTTTTCATATAATTATATTATAAAAAATAATACAATATAATTTATATCTTTTGCTTGCATGCAAAGATCACAAATTTAGCCCAGATGTTAAAAAGATTTTTCATCAATTAATCTTACCTTCAAAACTACCTTGTGAATAATTTTTAATCTTAATTTGTTAATGGTGGATTTAAGCATAATATTGCTATTATTTCCATCATTTATTATGACCTTAAAGATTATTTTATTTAAAATTTTCACATCTATCTGAACAAATCTACCTTCTTGATTCTTTAATTCTTTTTTTTAAAAAATAATATTCTATTTTAAATCTTCAATTTTAATTTCAGCTTTTTTTTTTTGTATTCTTAGTTTTTCTTTATATAATTACTTCTTCTTTGAGATCTTTTTTAATAGTTGGTACTACTTAAATCTATTGTTGAAAAGAAATGTTGATTCTAGCTTTATAAAAATCTTGTCATAAGTTATAAGATTTTGCAAGGTCAAAGGTTCTATTATTTGTTAGAAGTTTTAAAAAGGCACTAGAACTTCAAGGCCCTTCTTTGCTCAAAAATTGATACTCCTCTTCATCGTATTCAACTAAAGAAGATAGTTGTATGTATTTTAATCTTTTAGCTACCTTTTGAATGATTTTTGTTAATTCTATAAACTTAAGTAAATTTTTTGAAGTATCTAAAGATATATATTTTTTTCTTCATGATATACTTAATCTATAGGTTTTTTGGCATTCATACTTCTAGTCACTACCAAAAAAAGATTTAAACTACTTTTTATGAAGATGGATAATTTTTTGGTATTATGATTGTTAGTTTTGTCAAATTGTCAAGCATACAAATTTAGATAAAAGATAGAAAAGAACTAAAATGGCTATTATCAAATGCAAAGAAGCTAGGGAGTCTTTGTTACAAACATCCATATTTACTAATATATTTACTTTGATAAGTAAGAATAAGTATAATTAGGTAGAAGTAAGTAAAAGTGAATCAAATTATTGATATGTTCTTGAGAAGCTTCTTAGATACTTCATAGATGTGGATTTGACTTTATAAGTGTTTATAAGTGATTAGTAGGTTTAAAATTTGGCCAACAAGTTGGCCACATGTTTATTTAAGAAGATAGGAGGTCCAAATTTTTGAAATATCATAAAAAATATCATATTAAAAAAAATACTTAAACAATATCTGTATTATTATTTAAGAAAAATATTTTTTAAAAAAATAAATCAAGAGAATCTATTGATTACTAACAAGTGACTTAAGAGAAAAATAAAACTTTGAAGTAAGAATGAAGAAGACTAGATATGATTTATATCGAAGAAAAAGATAGCACTTCGCATTCTCTTTCGCAGACATGCCGTATATCTGTCCTGTTCCTCGATTTGCGGAAAGGTGATTTAACAAAATGAGAGTAGCAAGAAAGGTTATGTTTAAAGCAGTTCTTTACGACTTGTTCGAGTCCATGAGAGAATTGTGTCGGAAAATGACGACAGTAACGAGCCATACTGCTTAACTGAAGCTTGCTGCATTCTGCGCTCCCTTCAATAGGCTTGCCCTTCATGTTTTGTGTGAGTTTTCGCCTGTTTCCGGCTTCCCGCTACAGAGCTTCAGTAGATCTTAAGTTGTTGATTGCATTCTCTGAAGTGTACATATTGACCAATGGCACTGGATTTACGAATGTGCGCTGAGGTAAGACGTTTTGGGTCAGCAAGGTAGAAGCTCTTAATCCGTTAGCATTTGGATGGGAGTGGCCCTGACATATCGGTTGCAATCTGCTCCTGTTTTGATGCGATTATCCTGTGTCTTCCCCATAATATACCTCTTCGTGGACAAGTAATGAGGTTGCACCCATTTCCCATGTTGAATAATGAACTATACCAAACTGCTGCTTACTAAATGATACAGCATCTGAAGTGACTAATCAAGCTTCAAAACTCTGACTCTCCCACAAGGGTTTTGGGATGATACCGTCTTGGCAATCAAAGCAATGGACATTTGAACTAACATGGGATTAGAACTTCAATGACATGAGCCCTGCTTCCTAACAACGTACAAAACACGGAGACGAGTTTCTCTAAACCAAAGTAACTGCATTTCATACACTAGAGTCCAAGGACCCTTAGCAGCATCACACTTTTCTATCGTCAAAGAGACTACTGTCATTCGGAAATAGGAGGCATTTATATGCCGTAACTTCTAGGCACTAGTGAGTGGAGACGTTGACTCTAAGCATTCTGATGTGGATTGCTGCCGGAAGTAATTGGGAAAGACAATCAACCAGGAAAACGTGTTTTAATCCTTACCGATACAGAAATCGGGCTTCACCATTACTCGAAGTCGGGACTTCGCATCATGACCTAAACTCCTTCCAGAACTTGGTGGAGTCCAGAGAGGGTGTGTTGCAACTTTCACGTGGAAACATTAAATTTCTAAAATTTTGCTTGGTGTTCACTCAAATTGTAAATGACACACTTTCATAGCGATATTCCAGTTACCTGTTATAGAGTCACAGTTGACGAGTACAGATTGCATGTGCAGGATTTTATCTGACTGAAGAGCAAAGTTTGAATTACTTGGGTTGTTGGAGGAGGCAAAGGTCAGTTGGGCTTCAAAATATCTTAGTTGTGAGCTCTGTTCTTGAGAAAGAATGAGAGTAGTAATGTTGCAACCTGAGTTGAATTTCCTCAAAAGAATTAACAATTGTACCTCTTTAATTTTATTCTTTAAAAAGATATCTCTTCTCTTCTCTTCTTCTCTTTTTACCAAAACATCTATGTGATAATTCAACTTATCCATTTAACTGAGTGAGATTCGTAAGTACTACAAATCATTGTGTGGAAACCCACAAAACCAGGTTCACCCTTCTATTAGAAAACTAATTTAAAAAATGAAAGAAGTGAAATAAAACCTACAATTGAATCCAGGTGTTCTGCATTTTGGCATTCAAGGATCAATATATTGATATGAGTAGTCTTGAATATATCATGATCACTTTAGCCAAATCACTTTGCATCATGGATCCATCAACATAAGTTTCCATATCTCAACATGGTGGAGTCCACATCAATGAGATTTCACTTCATATCCTTTTTGCACATGAACCATCATAAATGAATATTTACTGAAGTCCTTCTGTTACTTTATTGTGGACAATGAAGAAACATGGCAGCAACCTCCAACAAATTATGTACTCTAAGGTTTCTTTTAATGTACAATGAGATATTCAACTTCAGTTATCAGTGTGAAGTGTATATCTGAAAGCAATTCCACAAGCATCTTGAAGAAATTCATAACATCCTTCCTAATGATGTATTGGGTGGATGGATGGATAAATATTCCTCAAATTAAGACATATAAACCGAATTCTTGCATCAATGGAGGTAGGCTATTAAAGTATACACCTTGGCTTAATATGTGGTAAGCTCATTCCAAGTGTAATGTAGATAAATGCCATCCTAAGGTCAATCCCTAATACTTAAGTTATTTTTTTCTTTTTTCTCTTGTACTTGATTATAGACCTAAAGATAAACAAGTATTGTAGAAAATGAATAAATAAATAAATAAATCACTATTGTATTTATGGACAATTAGTTATAATGTAAAATATGAAATTGAGAAAAAAAAAATTACTTACATATTTAAATAAAGCATTTGAAATATTTAATGCACTTTGAAGGATTATGATATATACTAATTAAGAATTAAGAATTAAGACTTTGTAGAAGATTGGGGCAAAAGCATTGTTTAGAGAGCTAAAATAAACAAATATATATATATATATATATATTAGAATGTTAATTAGATAATGTAACTTAATAAGTTAATCAACAATTATTCTCTTCCTTCCTTGTTTTATTTTTCCTCAACTTGTATGTTATCTCAAAATTAAAACTTTAAGAAAAATCCTCCAAATCAAACAACATGAATAATCAATAACTTCTTAAATTCAATGTTTGTTTATTGGAATATGTATAACATCTATAAAAGAGTCTTTCTACCCACTTCTATGGTCTAATGCTATATAATGTCTTTGCAAAAAATATCAATATATTGCATGTTATCAAGCAAATTGTTGTAAGAATAATGATGACAACAATAAATATACTTTTGTAATGGATTTTTTATTGACTTTTTGGTAGGCAACATAGATTTGCAAGGATTTTATCTAACAAAGATTTCATGTTTACAATTGCAAGCAAATCATTATTTCTTTTACAAATTTAAACATCATACAAGTCCTAAAAACAAATTTGAGAATTTTCAGCATAATGTACAACCATGCAACTTTCAAATTTTAACATTGGAGTTTTGAAAATGTTTGTGGAAGTTTATATTACAATTAACAGAAGTTTTAAACTCACACTTGAAGGTTTTTATTAATAAAAAATCAATGCTTTTTACTTTACAAGTTTGTCTCTAACAAACAATATGTATTATTGCCAGTGATTAAAAAATTGTTTTCTGAAAAAGTTTAACATTATTTTTGGAATAATTTAACATCGCGGACAATAAATGTTCCCGGGCGGGCAGCAGGGTTGACCGAACAAATGGCTGGCGTCGCGTGACCGAGCAACCCTTTACAACGGATGAAATTTATACACATAACGGATGATTTCCGATTATGGATGAATAAATCAGAGGGGCAACATCGGCACCCTAAGGACGCGCACGCGAAGCCAGGGCAACTCGCGAGGCGTTCGCCGCGAAGAGAAGTCGCCGCCGCGAAACAGAAGCAGGCGACGGTGACGATCGGCAACGAACGTGCAGCGGCATCTCTCGCTCTCTCGCTGGCTCGCCTACTCGCTTGGGAATCGCCCGGCGAGGAGACAATCAACCCATCCATCCTTTGGTCCTTCCGTGACCGCGCCCTGAGCCCCGAGTCCAGACGAGCTTCGACGAGCAGCTTCCGCAGCCTGATTTCTAGCCACCCATGAGATGTGGAGCAGACCAGGTCGCGGAGGGAGACAGTGGCGATGCGCGCCTGAATCGGGCCACCCTTGGATCCACCCTTCGATGGCCCGTCTGCCTCCCGCCATGGAGCTAGACTATGCTAAATTCTAACAGCCCCCACCTGCTTCGCCGGAGGCCGCGCCGGGCGCCGGGCGCCGCGGCTGTCTCGCTTTCGGCCCCGCTCCCGGAACCCCGCCTCTCCCACGTGATTCCCTTCCGTCGCTCCACTCCCGCCTTGTGTTTCCAATCCTTGCCTTTTGTTTCTTTAATTATGGCGCTTATTCGGTCCAGTTGTGTTGAATGCCCTTCCTCGGCAATTCAGACTTCTGGTGGCGTCTGCACATGGCCAGCATTAGAGAATCGGTTTAGTTGGGTACTGCTGGCAGAGTGCAGGAGAGGGGACGAGGTGCACAACTGCAGGGACGTGGGTCGTGGGCATCGGCAGTGACGACGAGCTAGCGATCTTGGATCTGTCTTGTGGTATTCTGCTGGGGTAGCAGTGGAGACGTTCTATGCGATCTGCTGGTATTGGTTTTGGTCCACGAGGAGGAGGGAATGCGACTGGGGCACAATTGCTGGCGTTGACAATTACAGATCTGGAAATGTGATCGGTTCGGAGTTGGTGTTTCGCATATCAAGCAGGAGAATGTTTTGCTAACAATGACGACTGTGGTTTCCGCAATTTGGGAATTCGAATGATCAATGTGCTTGGAACAGGTTAGTTGTTGTGTGGGTGAACGTGGCTTGGAATTAGTTTATGCAACGAACTCTCCCTTCCATTCTGTAATCATGTAAGGATGCCTGGAGATCTGTTGTTGTCCAATGTCGATTTAGTTTCGTGTTGCATGGTGGTATTATCTGGTTGATGTTTAAATCGATACATTTTTCAGTTTCGTTGGATGGACTGCTGTGTTGTGTTTCAATGGCTTGTGGTTGGAGCATAGTTTCTACTCTTCACACAGTAGAACCACAGAGTTGATCCGTATTTCTAGAGTTATGTTTCATGCGATTTGCCCGAATCAAGTGCAGAAACAATGCTGTGCTTGATTCCACCTAATCGAGTTTAAGACTTTCGTGACGGAAAGTATCGGTTAAAGTCAGCGATAATATGCTCTGTCTAGACGTGCCTGTTTTCTTGTGCAATAGCCGACAGATTGTATTGTGTTTTTTGAGCATCTTGGATTCTGCACTTTTATTTCAGCTCTATTCTGTCGAGATTTTAGAGATTCTGCACTCTAGAATTGGGGTCGAACTGAATGTTTTGGTCTTCTTTTGATGATACATTGCGCCGTCAACTATCGGAAAGCATTGGAGTTGACTTGGTGGGAAAAAACTCTTGTTCGATCTGCAGATGCAAGAGGAGAGAATCTGGCAGTTCGATTTAGAATACTGCGGAACTTATGGATCTGTCCTAATTGCATTTTACATGTATTTCTTTTGGCAGGATCTAATGTGCTAGCTTGTCAATCGTAACGAAAGGAATTTCTGGAAATGCACAAATTTTCAAGTCCGATTTTCCCAGTTGGGATTTAATCAGTCGGGCCAGCCTCTGGCTTTTTCCACCATGGGAGCAGAAATCCTCTCAAAAGTAGAGGACAGCCCTGTATCTCAAATTCGTAAACCAGAGAATGTTGAAGCTTTGGATGTGTCCCTGTTAGACAAGCCGATGAAGGAGGTATCAGATTTCGGTGACACCATTGGCAGTCCGGACTCGGTTTTGAGCGCAAGGCCACAAGAGAAATTGAGAGAAGTTTCGAGTGACTTTGAACCCATGAATGATGCAGAATCCTTCACTTTCGACACTCCCGGAATTATCACTAGGAATGGAGATTTCGGTGCCGAAAAGGCTGCAGATCTAGATGTTCATGCAGGAGAGAAGGTATCTTCAATTGATACCACTGGTATTGCACCAAAGGAGGCTCTATTTCCGGCTACTGTTGTCAATTCTGATCAGTATGAAGATATTTCCGGCGAGAATCGCAATGCTCTAGAAGCTGCGCCTTCAATGGCGCTGGATTCATCTGCCAAGGTCAGTATTGCCAATGAGATTCAAGGGATGGAGGAGATAAGCCTTGAAGAAGATCGAGGGCAGAATACGCCTGTTGAGAAAGGGATTGTAGCATCCGAGTCACAGCTTGGAATGAATAAATCGGGCACTTCAACTGAACAGGTGGTTCTCCCTAAAAAATCTGTGTTGCAACTGGTAAAAAATTGGTCAAATACAGACGATACTGATGCAGCTGGGGGAAGCACCAAGCCGATATCTACGGTTGTCAAAACAAAGCAGATTGCTTCACTTCTGAAAGCTAAGGCTGATGACTCTGCGGCTGGGGGAGGCGTCATGAAAATTGCTTCACTTTTGAAAGCCAAGACTGATGACTCTCCGTCTGGGGGAGGCGTCATGAAAATTGCTTCACTTTTGAAAGCCAGGACTGATGACTCTGCGGCTGGGGCAAGCGTCAAGCAGGTTGCTACGGTTCTGAAACCCAAGACCGAGGACTCCGCAGCTGGAGGGCTCGTGAAGCAGTTGGCTACAGCTTTGACTGGAAAGACCGATGAAACTGCGACTGTGGGAAGCAGCAGCCCTAATCCCACAGTTACGAAAGTCCAGACAAATGACGCCGATGTGGATGAGGGAGGCAGCACCCCTAATTCCACAGTTACGAAAGTCCAGACTAATGACACCGATGTGGACGAGGGAGGCAGCACCCGCAGTGCCACTATTGTGAAAACTAGCACTGATGATTCCAATGCAGCTAGAGGAGTCAGCAAGCATATTGCTACAGTTCTGGAAGAGAAACACGTAGCGGAACCGCAATCGAGCACGGTAGACTCAAAAGTTGGTGTGGAGAGCACAGTCGACTCAAAAGTCGGTGAGGAGAGCGTAAAGGTGGACCCTCCGGTTCCCACTGAAGCTCCCGCAGCCGAGTCGCAATCGGCTGTAGTAGAGACCCCGGTAGCCGAATTGCAAGTTAAGGCCGAAGTGGCTAAACATGTTGAGAGGCCGGAGCATGAAGACAATTTCGCGAGCGCAATTGAGTCTCTTCCGACTTCAAGATTTGCAAGAGGCAAGTCTTTTTGCATGTTATTTGTACTGCATGGTCCTTCATGACGCTGCTCTTTGTCACAAAAGCATGGAATCAATGATGTATAAGCAGCACTCTTTATGTCTAGCCGCACACTCGCGTAATGGATTAGATGTCTGTAATACCACACGAGGTTAATTTCATCAGTATTCCCAATATTGAAGTCTTACTGTTGGGGCTCACGGGTTTTTTGTACGTTTTACAGCGGCGGAGATTCTGGAAGCATCTGAACCCGTAACTCCTCCTACACCTGAAAGAGCTGGATCGTCAGTGATCAGGCTTACAAGACAAATGTCGCGGGTGTCAACAGGCATGGGGCCCATGTCTCCAAGGTTCGAGCTCCGTGCAGCCAAAGAAATCCAAGACCTGCAGGAAAAAGTAAAAAACTTGGAAGAAGAAGTGAGAAGAAAGTCTGCGGCGTTCGAAACCCTAAGCATTAACTACAAGGAGAAGGAGAGCGAGTTGTTGAACAAGATCGAATGCTTGGAGCTTGCTAATGAGCAACTGCTTCAAGGCGGGAACGACTCTAGCATCCAACTGCAAATGGAACTGACACGCCTCCAGCGTCAAAACTCCGTCCTTCAACTCCGCGAGCGTGAGCTGCAGTTTCAGATCAACACGCATGAAATGATCAAGACCCAGATGCTGGACAACAGACCTGCCAAAGCGGAGGCAACCAACCCGGTCAAGGAGCTGGAGTCCAAAGTCGCCATCCTGGAATCCAAACTCGCGGAAGCAGTCGAGGTGAGCAACATGTACAAAATCCAGCTCCACGAGGCTTTCACCCGGCAAAAATCCGTGCAGTCCGCTGCACTGCTGAACCTCGGCGACGGCGAAGACGTCCTAAAAGAGCTGCAGCGGTTGAGGAAACAGACCAAGGAGCAGGAAGCCGAGCTTGTGGATTTGCAGGACCGGTTCTTCATCACAACCGTGCGCCTAGCCGAGGCTGCAGCTCACAAAGAAGAGCTTCTCTCCAAACTGAAGAGGATACAAGGCGTGCGGTAGTGCCTTCCCATCAGTTTTTCCACGGGATTTGCCACTCCGGAGGTGGGTACATGAGCTACCATCACCCTCGTCGTAGTGCTCAGAAAGCTCATATGCATTACATGTGTGAGCCACGGACAAATCTATAAGCTCCGGCGGCGAATCCAGCGCTGTGACTAGGCGCCGCCTGTAACTTCCGCAACAAAGCGCTAGTGTAAGCAAGCTCCACAACTAGTGAGCAGTAGACAGATCTGTCTCCCCGAGCTTTACTCGATGTTGCAATTGTCACTAAATCACTGTCTTCCTCGCCGAAGGATCAGTCGATCAGTCGAAGCATCCCCACCGCTCTCGATGCAGCTGTCGGTGGAGCCACTCTTCACCATTTTGATGTTGTTTCTTTACATCTGATCAGCCTTTTCTAGTCCTCATTCCTTTTTGTTCCATCCGAGTTGTAATAGTGCATTATTTTTTTTTGTTAAGTCTAGGGTAGCTAGTTTAGTTCCAGTGGTGGATCATTAACACGAGTCAAATGTCGAAATGCACGATGCCACTCTAGTTTTTTTTTTCTTTTTTTTCTTTGCTCTGTAAACTTCCCATGTAATTTATTTTCCAATCCAATTGTGATTGAAGTAGAGCAGAAAGAGTCTGCAATGAATGCATGTGTAGGGAAGAAAGTGTGATAAAACTATTATAGCTGCAGTTGTAAGTGATTAATTCACACATCACAGATAAGGTAGAACGGATTGTTCAGAGATAATAAAATTAGAAACATATGAAGACGCTTGTTTCTTTAGAAGTGAAAGGCGCTCTCTTTCCTAGATGGAATAGTTTACAGTCAAGTTGAAATATTCTTTCAACTCTGGAATTGATGCTTTATGTGATATGGGTAGCAGTTATATTTAAAACAAATTGAAAAAATGTGAGCATTGTACTGGAGTTTTGCATTAAATTGATACTTACTTTTGGATTAAATTGATACTTACTTTTGGATTAAATTGATACTTTAGTTTACTGTTGATGAATGTATTAAAAACAAAATAAAAATGTAATTTACTTGCAACAATGCCGTAAGAATACAAATCAAACACGTCGACCATTTTTTCTTATAATGATATTACCAATATATTTTAAATCTGTTGAATATTTCCACCAATTAAAAGATATTTAATCTTGTCGCAAAAAAGATAGAACATGCATATCAAGTAAAGAATACAATTACAAAAACAAAATAACCACGAAATTATTGCAAGTTAAACTTATAAATGTTTTTACCAATTTAAGTTAAATAATTTTATTTTATATCATTTGTTGATTATCAAAATATAAATTTAGAATAATCATATGCAATTCTAACAAGCATTTGATTAGTATATAGAAAATACGATACAATTTATGCAACAGCCAATAAGTTTAAACAAAAAGTGTTTAAAAATTACATATGCATTACAAAATAAATTGATGGCTATTTATATTAAATATAATACTTTTGCACTTTTAAGAATTTTTTAAAATTTATTTAAACAAGAACAAATTAAAATCAATAGATTTTTATTTAGTTAACAAAACAAATAGAAGATAATTTTTCTTAAAATATGCAAGATTTTATTATGAAAGATCCACCATAAGAATAAAAATTGCACAAGAAGAATGATGTTGCATGCATTTAATATATAATGTATACTTGATGAATAAAAATTTGAAAAGATGTATATTTTTTTCTTAATAGCAACCATTTAAGAAAAAATTATAACATTGTAATAAAAATGTTCTACTCTATCATTCTGGAATTTTAGATTTTTAATTTATTTTACAACTTTGTTTCATACAACAGTGCAACAAATCAAATTATTTTTGCTGATAATATAAAATCTACAAATAATTATAGATATTTTTTATAATTAAAATAAAGAATAGAAGCAAATGCCTTTTTATCATAAAAATAGAGAATTGTTAGGTAGACACCCCCCATTTACTACATGGACAACCCCTTTCTTACATGGACACCCTCCATGCCATATACCCCCGCATGTACATAGTAAAACTCTTATTTACACAAAAAAGTTATAGAATAATTTTACAATGAAAGATTTATGTGTAATGGCTTTTGGCATTTATTTATTTATTTTTGATTAATTTTAATAAAATTTCTCTATATATTTTATGTAATTCTTTCATGCTAATTAAAAAGGTTAATAATTTCATTTAAGGAATCTATTACTATATATTTCTTTTAAAACTTTTTAATATAAATAAGAGTTTTATTGTATGTATGTGGGGGTGCATAGCATTAGAGGGGGGGGGGGGGGGACTATCTATGTAGTGAAAGGGGGTGTCCCACCTAGCAGTTCCTTAAAAATATTTTATGACTTTTTTTGCCAATTTATATCACAAGTTCAAGTAAAAATTGGTCTAAAATATTTTCAAAGTAATAATTATTTAGCTCATAAACTTTTTATATGCTACTTTTTTCTAATTATCAACCAAAAAAAATTATAAATTTATAATTTAATTAACTTATTTCAGAGCCAAGACGAGATTTTATACATATCTAAGACTATGCAAAGTTATTAAAATTTTCTAGCTCAATCATCTTATATGCCATCTGTACCTCAACCTTACCAAAGTAAGAATTCTATCCCTAAGAGATTTTTTCTAATTTAGATTTTCTCTTCCAAATTTTTCCTTAAAATTTTTACTCAAAAACAATCAAAAACACTTTAAAATTCATTGAGTCATTTGTAGGAAATTCCTTTAAAATATGTCATGAATACTTTTTGAGGCATGGAACAATGCCTATGCAACCAAATTTCTACATTGGACTTAAGAAACTATTTGAGGAGGGCATCTTATAATCTCAAGATATTTTGTTAGAACACTTACAACTTAGATGGACCAAAAATAAAAACTTGGGACTTCTTACAACTTAGGACTTCTTATAATGTAATTAACTTCTATTGAATTACATAAATACCATTTTCCACCATTCAGAAATTTTTTATGTACTTTCTAAACAATTTGGCAATCTTTTGTAGCATTTGGGACGTTGAATTGCGAATTTTAAAAAATAAAGGGAATGCCACTTCATAAAAAGAGGACATGAAAATCATAGAGAACCTAAACACAATCTATGACAATATTAATCCTATTTTACTAGAAGTGAATAGTGTGCACCTTTCTTTTAGAAAATTCTTTTAAATTAAAACCACAAGATGAAACCCAATACTGATGACCAAGAATTAAAAAGCTTGAATAATAAGAATTACAAATAAAATAGATTGCATTTTTTAAATTCATAAATGTTAAGCACTACTTCAATTAGAATTGCGAATTAAAATTTATATGTCTTCAAAAAAGGCAAGGATATTAAAAATAAAAAAAAACAACATGTATCAAATTACAAAAAGAAAGTTAGGAATATTTGAGATCATGACAAACTGTGGATTTATACACAGATCTTAAAAATAATGTATTCTGTTTTAAACTCAGATAAAGAACATGACAAATTCTCGCACCAAAATCTAATGAACAGGCTTTGGAGACGCCGGGTATCGATCCCGGTACCTCTCGCATGCAAAGCGAGCGCTCTTCCATTTGAGCTACACCCCCGTTGATGCAACCTAGCTTAAAGTTTACAAATATATTCTGTTCCAAAAATCCATACATCAGATCCAGTACATGATATTTCCTGGCGAAGAAAGCCCGTTATTTGGGACACTCTGGCTACCGGTGTGAAGAGCACAGGATCCTGTGATGCGGCAGAATAAAATCTATTTTACTTACATGACAAGGAATCGTCGTCACTTGTGGAGTGACATGGCATATGATTCTTCTAGAGGGTTTTGAAGGTGTGGGCTTCGCTGTGACTTTACTCCTTTATTCTAGACTGGTATAAATATCTGCCCCATTGTGTCTGTGTCTATGACCCATCTTGTGCGCATCCCAAATTGTCCGTTCAACGCTCTGGTTGCCGCTTCTGGTTGCCGCTTCTGGTTGGATTGCAGTTTGCTTCCCAGGTTTTTCTTTGTTTCGGTCTGTGTGATTAGAGTACGTGCTGTAAGTCCGTTGGTTGGATTCAATTTGGAACTCTTGCTATGGCGGAGTCAAGAGAGGCCGGCGAAACGATTTACGACTTCGTTGTGAAGGACATCGACGGCAACGATGTTATGTTGAGCAAGTACAGGGGCAAGGTGCTGTTGATTGTTAACGTTGCGTCGAAGTGCGGTTTGACGACTACCAATTACAAAGAACTCGCGGACGTGTACACTAAATACAAGAGTCAGGATTTTGAGATTTTGGCATTCCCTTGCAATCAGTTCGGAGGACAGGAGCCTGGGACGAATGAGCAGATCAAGGAATTTGCGTGCACGAGGTTTAAAGCCGAGTACCCTATTTTCGACAAGATCAATGTGAATGGTTCTCAGGAGGCACCACTCTACAAGTATTTGAAGTCGCAGAAAGGAGGCGGATGGTTGTTGGGAGATAGCATTAAGTGGAATTTCGCCAAGTTTCTCGTGGACAAGAATGGGAATGTTGTGGACCGCTTTGCACCCACCACTCCTCCTTCAAAGATAGAGAAGTCTATCGAAACTTATTTGAGCAGGTAGATGTGTGGTTGGAGAAAGGGAGGGAGCTCGGCAGGGGTTTTGGCCATCTGGGCTGTGAGCGTAGATAATTCTGTGTAGCATATACGACTGTTTTGTGTAGCATATGCGACGTCGTTGGTGGCTCTTCCCTGCTCAACACCGCACGTATTTATTCATCTTGGAAAGACAATCGACGGGACGAATAAGTGCACCCATGTCTCATCTTCTTGCGTTGTGTGATTTAACATTAGCATCAAGTTTATGGGTCCATGAGGAACAAAGCATTGCTGACCACCCATGGAATTTAGGCGTTCCATTACTTCTTCGTATGGGATATACTCCAAAGCTGGTCCATTCTTGTTCTTTCGAAGTGAATTGCTTGCAGGATGTTCTGCAAGGTCCAGTTGGAACCGCAGAAACTCCACGTTTGAGCGTGTAATGTACCCGACTTGCATATAAGCTTCTTTTGCATAACTTACCGAGGCTCTTGCTCAGCACCTGTATCGATACTGGAGAAATGCATCATCAGTGAGCGTCTTCATGCAAATTGTGCCAGACTGCTCACTTCTGGACGCACGTTGCTGTTCCTTCTCGCAATATGCTACTCTCTGTCGCCACATGATTGAAGCTTGTCTTGTAAAGCTTGATGTGTAACAGTAGCACCTCCTTTGTTACAATCCAGCACCGCCTCCTCTGCTATGACATGCTTCCATTGTAGCATGACTCTGCAGCCAGCTCTGCAACGACAGCATAGCTTCACTTGGTCTCTCTTTCAATAAGTTGCTCTACCTCATAACTGACAACAGGTCCTTTTCTTTTTCCTTCTTTTTCTTCTTTTTCTTTTTGTTTGTTTTGTTTGTTCCTTCCTTCCTGCTTTCCTTCTTGTGGATAGACTCCAGTGTGAAATGAGAGAACATTCTATAGTGCGGAATGGAAAGTAAACTCAGATAGGAACTCTGCCACCATTATGTGATGCTCATGCATGAGCTTGCAATGATGTGAACTCCCCTCCCTGACAGTGGGCTCTTTTGTTGCTGCTCCACTCCATTTTTGTGTGTGTGTGTGTGTGTGTGTGTGTGTGTGTTTGCATTTACTGGAAAGCATGTTTCTGACACTGGCCATGCTTTGCGTAGCTGTGCAGGTTCTTCAATACTTCAAAGCTGGACTGAACTGGACTGGACTCCCTCACCAGTGTCGGAGTTGGGTGAGAATCTGCCATCCTCTGATCCAGTCCCTTGTTGATTATAGCTAGGCTACTCCACAAGCCAGCTCTGGAATCAATGAAAAACAGAGAAGAAAATGATGAGTTGTATGTAAAACAAAAAAACAAAAAACAAAAACAAAACATTGAACACAAGTATTATTTCTTTAATTTTTTATTCTCGTTTTTCAAGAAAATGAAGGAGATAGTACACTTTAAGAATACATATATTTTTAAATACAATGACTGTTTCTTGAATTGAACAAAAGACTGCAGTTATATTGGCCATTGACTCGCAAAGTTTTATTTTACTTTAATTATTTTATGACCAACTTTATTGCTATTACTGCAATCTATGAGTTGTAAATGAACTAGTTGAGGATATTAGTGACTAGAAATGTATACTTAGATGTGAATGCTCTTACTTTAGATCACTACCAGTGGAGCTTTGACATTATTTTTTAAAACATTATTTTAAAAGCGGTTTCATGGGTGTTTCTATTTTGTAGTGTGAATTGTGGTCAACATTTCTTACAAAAAATCAAAAAACAATCATATGGATTTGATTTGTGGCATATTTTTATGTTTGTATGTATACCAAGTAATATTTCACAATTTTTTCATGATCTTTTATAATTTTTTTATTTCACTAAAAATACCTGAACAATAACTATAATTTTTATCTTCATTTTTATCTTCATTTTTATCATCACGATTATTGCAGTTTTACGAATTATTTTTCAGATTTTAATAGTACAGTATATACCTTGGATTGCATGAAAGTAGATCCTTTCAAAAAAAAGAATGAAAAAAACAGAAAAAAGAAAAATTACTACTCAAAAAGTAATCTTCAAAAAAAAAAATATATATATATATATATATACAGGCTTATTGATTTGAGAATAGACATACACGTATGTATTTTTAAATGCAATGTAATCAAAGTTTTTTTTTTTTTTTTTTAATCTATAAAAGTTTGTGTTACTAAGTTTAGACTATCTAAAAACCAAAATCTGCATGTGACTGCCCTAAAACATCTTGTTTAGTTCTAAAGTATCAAATCAATATATTTAATATGCATATCAAAGAAATTGCTTTTAATAAAATATTCAATGCCTAAAGTTGTAATCATAAAATTGCAAAAGCAAAACTTTCATATATTCAATGCCCTGAAAACTGAATCCTTTTTTTGAAGTCAAAAAGCCCAAGGAATATCCTCATGAAATTGTATTGTTACATGAAACTCTTGTGAATAGCTAAACGCCTGTTACTTTAACAAAGAAGATTCATATTTTATTATTTGAATTGTGATCAACATTTCATAAGTATTCTTTGCACCAACACATGTATGTAAGAATTTTGAAGTTAATTAATTAAATATTAATATAAAATCTACTTCAAATTGTTTTTGTATCCAAATCAAACTTACTCTTTCTTTCTTTGTTTAAAAAATAGATTTTAAAAAAAAATTTGGTTTATACATTTTAATGCTCTTAATATTGTCCAGCAAATTTACAACAGTGAGGACAATACCGATAGTACAATAGAAATTTATCATGATTTCTTTAGAATAATTTAAAGATTTGGTTTTAATAAATTAAATTTTCTATCATTACACAGATCTATTTATTAATAATTCGTTTAAAATGAAATTCATATTTGAGATATGTATATGCATACACACTTAAGAGTGAGAGAAATAATAAACATATAAGACTTTGAAAATACATCTTAGACAAGTGACTTATTTGATAAAGATACCTAAGTATTCTTTCACATGTTGAATTTAAATTCTATGTATATATACACATATATAATATTGAATGTTTTATTGATGAAATTATCTAAAATAATTAAAATAACTCAATACAAAAAATTTAAATAATTTTAAATAAATAAATGAATAAATAAAATATTTATATTGAATTATTTTTAAAATCATATATATATATATATATATATATATATATATACATATGTTATTTTTAAATGTGATATTGCTTATAAAAAAACAAGGAAATTTGGACATTGGGAATTTATATATTTTAAAGGAAAATAAATTGCTGAATTATTTTTAAAAATAAAAAAATAAAAAAATAAAAATGATAATATTATATTATTTATTAAATTATTTTAAACTAAAATACATAGAATATTATTGTTTTAGTTCCAAGATATCTATTATTGTTTTTAGAATATCATTTAATAAAAGCTTCATTCAAAAATTCAATTTTCAAGAATTTTTGAGCAACTAACAAATTATCACAAATTAGTATACATCATCAATAAATATTAATTGTACTCATATTAATCCTACTTATATGGAATTATATCTAAAAAATCAATGATGAATATTTAGCATTTTTTGGGTTTTTGATAGAAGTTGTTTATATATGACATGTTGTACTTCTATCTTAAAGCAAATATAAAATTTCAATTAACAAGGACAATTAATTTTGGCAATGATTCAACTACTTGACAAACTTTTATATTTCTTATTAAAAGATTAATTCTAGTATAGTCTGCATAGAGTGAGACACATTTATTTAATAAATGTTCCACATACTCTCTATATACATATTTAATATATCTTCAAATAAAACCCAAATGTTTTAGGTTTAATTGATACAAAATTTTATTTATTTTTCCAAATATATCAGTGGTTATATAAATACAAAAAATAATATAGTTTGTTATTTTTATTAATATGATTTTATTGATTTTTGATTGATTACAAAAAGATTAAGATTATGAGCTTCCTGTGAATTTTTATAGAATAGTGAAGTCATTACAATTTACATTCTTATCTGATTATAAAATAAATTTTTTGATGGGGAATCTAAAACTTAAAATTAAAAGATTAAGTATACCTTTAAAAATAAAAATAGGAATTAGAGGCAGATTTGTGTCATCTTTGATCTAACAAGATCTTTACTTGTACTGAATTTATTTAAAAATGCAAAAGACTCTTTGAATTTTATTATTAAAATCCTAATTCCAAAAAATAAAAATAAAAAGGAATTGCACAGTTTTTTTAATCTTTATTTGTAACTATACATTTGAATTTTAAAATGTCAAGTTGTGCAATTAAAAACTATACCAAATTATTATTGATATTTTTTTACTTATATATATATATATATATATATATATATATATATATATTTTTAATTTTTTAATTATTTAAAATATTTTATAAATTTGATAAGATGAAAAATAAATAAATAAATAAATAAATAAATAAATCTAAGAATTTTATTAGAAAATTAAACAACAAATAAAAAGATTGATACTTACAATATACCAACTTTACACATTTATATAATTAATATTTAAATTGTCCATTCTACTATATATATATATATATATATATGCATACTTATACTACATACATAAATATTATAATATTATAAACAATCATATTGGCATATTAATTAAAGCACAAATTATGAATTTTTATGTTTATATTTTTATTTTTTAAGGTTATATTTTTTTGGTAATTTTGATAAAAAATTGTCAAAATTCTAAAAAACTATTATTTAAGTACAACTAATTAATAAAAATATGATATAAAAATATACAATATAAAATATAATATAAAAATATAAAATATATGTAATTATGTATATATATATATATATATATAGTAATCTTTTATATATAATTTAATATTTAGTAATATATAAAAGTTATATTTAAATTAAAAAACATGCCTATATTATTTTAAACATGAAGTTTGTTTATGTTTTTATGCTTAAGTTCAAATGTCCATATATATACACGTATTTATAGCTGCATTTACCAATAAGATTGTTAATACAATGTATTATTGATGTTGATAAAATCACTTAGAATTGATTATTTTAAGCTAAAGCAAAGGAAATCTATAGATATACATACACATATACTCACATACATATCTATATATCAAGCTAATTTTATTATGAATTTTGGTTGTGTTGATCTAGCATAGATTTGGTACTCCTTCCTTGAAAAATTTCAAATAACAATATTCTTTTTATTAATCTTTTCATTTTTCTATTTTTTCCTGCTAATCATCGAAAGATTCTTGTAACTACCCGACAACCCCACCTACATGCATCATTTTGAAAAATATTGTGTGAACCATGGGGGCAGTGATTGAGTGAACAATATTAAAATTTAACCAATTAGATACACCTAAAAAGAGAACAGTAACCATGAAGGTACACTCTTTCATATGTTTTGAGATAGTAACAACTCAAGTGCCAAATTCAGAACATGTGCCCTGTGGTAGTAACATTGATCAGTGGTGGAATTCTTCAGTTTGTAGGCTTAGTATGGTGCTAATATCCTCTGCACATGGATTTCACAGAGCTAATATGTTTCTTATGTTTGGAAATTTGGTGTCAATTTGCTTAATAGTGAGTTCTAACAGAGATTGCCTTACTACACATTCTCTGATTCATCTTTGCAGTGTTTAGAGTGACGTCTTCTGTAACCTAAGCCATTAGCAGTAGAATAGGATATAAATTTCAGGAGTTATGTGGTTGAAGATTCAACCTCTCAACCATTTATATTAACCATCGGTGGAAAAAAGTATAAACTCCATTGTTTGTTACCTTTGCAGTGGCCATGCTATTTGAGGCTCGGCAGCATTCATACGTTCAGAAAAATTGATGGAACTGGGTTGATCCAACCATGGTCACATGATGGGATTCTGCGGAGGAGTAGCAGAGCAGTGCTAAACATTGAACTCTACACACATCACCAGCACTCACTTTTTGCCTGCTTCTGGACAGGTTGCTATGATGTCTTCATGATTGCCAAGTTAGGCCTCCCCTCACAGTTGCAACCGACTGCATAACACATGCCAACATTAAGAATACAACAACTTGTCCAAGGAGTGCCCGGTGATGAAAGACATGGATCCACGAAGACCTGGTGTCGTTGTCGCACCTGTATGAAGCAATCGTTCACGTTAGATAACAAGATAAAAAGGATGTCACATAATCCTGAATGCTGAGTTTTGAATTGTCACGTAGAAAGTAATGCCCAGCATGTAAATTTCACAAACCTAACTCAGGGGGCTGTTTTTGAGTAGACGGATGATGTGGAAATTAAGTTAGAGATTCTTCTCTCATTTTCATTTTCCAGGATTTTATTCGGTACCAACGGCCTGTAATACCGTAGACGTTTGAAAGAGTGATACACCTCATAGATTCTTCCATACCAGAAGCTACAATCGGAGTTTTTCCTGGTCTTATGCCTCATGCCCTTCTCATCTGCCCTCCTCCAACCCTGTCAAATTGCAAAAATAGTCAAAGGCGTGTTAAGTATCAATTGCAGAAGGGCACCTAGTTTGACCATGTTAGAATTTGCGTACCACGGTCCTGATGACTGGACATAACAAGTTCAGCGTGAAAAATTATCACATCACAACGAGGTGATGAAACGACATATCTGATCCCCAATCAAGTGAGACGCATGTAATGTTCTTAGTTTTATATGTCCTAAAACGACTATCTCGATTTACGTGGACACCAGCCCAACTCCTCCACAGATCCACCCACACAAAAGACCAAGTTAATACACCTGGAAAGCCCGAACAGGTGAGCATCGTTTGCTCGAGTAAAGAATCATGATCGAGGTGGCATACATTGTGACAGATAAACACGAAAAAAGGTGAAATTGCATGGGTGAGGTGAAATTTGATGCTCACAAAACAAAGTCATACACCAAGACAAGGCAATAAACCCAGAAAATGAATGGAATCCTCAATATCCCGAACTCCGAATAAATGTGAGTTCCTTCCCACCAACCATGGTTTTTCATGTTGGTGTTACTTTCGAAGCCGCTTGAAAGTTGAACAGAATAAACCATCAACTATTGGTCATACTGTTAGCAATTTATTGCACAGTTCAAAAAGCTTCAGAAATGCAGGAGTAGCAGTTCTTGTCTGGATGCACCTCCCCACCAGCTGCATTCTCCATTAATCTCCAGACGTAACAAGAATCTGAAATCTCTGCGAAACCACATTCTTGCAATCAATCACTAAACGACAACCCTACCATAGGTTCCCAACATCAGCATCGAAACCTCTAAACAATGATGCACCACCATGATACAACACAGATCTGCTAAGAGCTTGTAAACATGAGCATAGCCACTACCACTCCACAATTCCTAAACCCAGTCCCCAAATATGTGAAACTGAACCATGAGCCCTACAATACAAAACTTTGCAGAACGAGAATTGTCTCGATCATGCAAACCATCAAACAATTGCGATCCATAAACAAGCCTCGAAGTCTACGGAGGGATGCCTCGAAATCAGCAAAGGAAGCTCACCGAGTATAAAGAAATGCGCAACAACAATCGGGTCACAGCGTCAACGTTCTGTGATGATGCTTCATGAAGTCTTCGCTCTGGTCTCTCGCCCTCTCTTTCCTTCCCTTCTTCGTCTTCTGACCGATTCCATCGCCACTCACTTCTAATCTAAACCCTAATCCCATATTCAACACCTTTTCAACATCAACAATTCTGGTCTTAGAGCTCCATGGCAGCGATCCACATGTGAACCTCCCACAAACTCTCGAAAGCTTGAAGCGGAGTTGAGCAAGCCTGGGGAACAAGCATTGCGGCGATTCTCGTCGAGTTCTGCGACGATCGGCAGTTCCAGCTCGTTCGTTCGTCGCTTTATTCTGACGATTCGTCATCGTCGCATCGTCGTGCGCTCTCGGTGCCGTTTTTCGTTCTTTTTCCGTTGCCATAGGCTACATAAAAACTAAACGTATTCTCTTTTGTTTTGTAGGATTTCTGTGTGCGTTTTTTAAATAATTATTTAGATGCATTTGTACTTCTTGAAATAATTTCTTTTAAAGAAGTATAAATGTTTTGTAAAACTTTTGTAATAATATAAGATGTATAACATTTGATATACTTGGTGTATTTTTTAAAATATGTCCATTTTGTGTTCTTAGAATATAACTTTGTGAAAATTTTAGTTGGATACTATATATATATAAAACTCTTCCATACATAAAGAGATGATAATTTTTAATTATATCTTATTATAATTTATATTTTTGATAAAATTAATAAAAAAATTATCATTATAAAAAATTTAAAAATTCTATATATTGGTTTTTAATATTTATTTTAAAGTCACATTACTTCAATTGGAAATAGAACCCATCAAGGAGTTAGTCAAGGACGCCACAAAGCTCTACAAAAGATAGCAACTTAAGATTTAGAACTATTGCCTTTATTGAAGGACTTAGACATGGTTTTATCCATATTGTGAAGTGATAGCATGTTCACTTATATTTATATATTGTAGTTGAATATAGGAATAATTATAATATTATAAAATTAATATTTAATAAGTAAAATATTAATTAATATCTCTACTTGACTTCTTAAGAAATATTGTGAGAAAATATGTTACTCTTATTCACAAAGGAAATAAAAATACTATGTTTAATAATTATAAATTTGTTACATTGTTAAATGCTTCTTACAAAATTTGTGCTAAAGTACTTCAATAGAGACTACAATTAGTTCTAACAAAGATGATTTATTATGTTCAAAGAGCATTCTTACCTCTTTGGTTTATATAATACAATGTCATGGTAATCTAAGAAACTATAAATTAGGCCAAAAACTCCAAATAATCTTTATTTCTTCTTAAAATTTATTTTTTTAAAACTAATGACATAGTATCTTAGGAATTTTTTTTTTGAGCTATGGAAAAATTGAGATTTTATGCCTAATATGTTTATATGATAAAAATTATTTTTAAAGAAAAAAATATAATAAGTGAAATTGATAAATTCATCATTGCATAATTTTTAATTAAAAGAGGTATAATATATGGCTGCTTTTTAGTATTATATTTACTTATTATTCTTTAAAAAATATTAAATATTACTATATAAAAAATAATTACAGATTTTAAAAAATACATATATTTGGTATTAAAACTTTGTGGAATTCAAATTAAAAAATTATATGTTAATATGCTAATGGCTCTATTATAACTATTAAAAGTAGAAAAAATAATATAAAAACTTTAAAATATATTCTCATATAATTCAATCTAGCTTTAAAATTTTAAATAAATTAGTCAATATGTGCAATCTATTGGCAATATAAGAAAACAATGAGATCCTTGTAAATTAATAGTTTTAAATTGGCTTAAGTATTTTCTAACAATTTAAGTAATTCTAAAATAGTCTATTCATGTCATTTATATAAATTAAAGATATTTATGAGTTTTTAATAGATAGAATTAAATTCAAGCTAAATTATTAGTGATCTATTGAATTCAAAATAATAGGACAAGTTATATTGTCAATAGCATCATCTTTTTATTATTATATTTATTTTTAGTTATTTGGGCATGGTCTTTAAAAGATATTTGTAAAATCAAAACAATGGTATAAAATATCTAATGGTACAATATATTGTTCTCTTTATTTTTAACCAAGAAAAAAAGATGGTGTAAAAATTATTGATCCTAAAGAGATCACAAAATCACTTCTAAATAATTGGATTGTAGGTACTTTATAACTTTAAGAGACAAACACCCAATAATTTCTTGGATTTACATTGATGCATGTTGAACCAATTGTATAAGATAATTGGTGGCTAAATTATTTTTGTATTCTAATTATCAAACATAAGTGGAATATTAGATCAAAGAATTCAAGTATATTGGCTAAATTTAGGCTTCAATAGTTATTATTATAAAACTTATTTTTTAAAAATCTTTCTATTATAATTTGAATATATATTTTTTTAATAGAAATAAATATTCTTTTAAATTAATAAACATATAGAGCTGAAATAAGTTACTATTATACATTCATTTAGTCTCTAGAAAATTAAAGACTTACTATATGACTTAAATTATCCAATATCATCAAAAAAAATAAAAAAATAAAAAAATAATCTTAATTGATGCTTATTTTTGGAATTTTTTTTAATACATTTTTTTAATACAATGATGCTTTATAATACAATTAGAGATAGTTCTTCCTAAATTTAAAAATTAGGTTGGTTTCCACAAAAGTAAAATGATTATTCTCTTAAAATAATATTTCAATTATTCACTCTACACTTGAAGTCTTATGAAGGGTTGTTGCTTATTAAACAGAAGTTTTTCTTTATAATTATTGGTCTTTAAAGATAGTATAAAGTGAAAAAAAGCCATTAGAGAGTCAATATGATTTCTTTTAGGGTGTTGCTAATACCACCACAATTTTTACTATTACCAATACAATCTACCATTCATTCAATATATTTCTTTAGTTTTTTTTATTCCAATCAAAAAAACTATTAATATTTCTATTTTATTTTTCTATTTTAAAATTATATAAAAATTTAATTTAATTTTAATAAAAAATAATTGATAAGTTTGTAAGAATAAGTTGTGGTAGTATGTGGTGGATGGCAAATCATGGTAGCACTAGCAAAACTGTAGTGGCATTATAAAATCTTTTTTTTTAATCACAATTTAAATAATTAAGATTATATTATAATTTCTATTTTTTTTATTTAACTTCCTTACTTTCATATAAATTCTATTCTAATTTTTATATTTTTATATTTATATTTTTTTATATTTTTTATCATTCATGATTTTTCTTTAATCTAAAAAATTTCAATATCATAGAAGAAAAAAAAAATTATTATTGTAATAGTTATGTATTTGTACTTAAATATGATAATACAATATATTATAAATATGCAAGCATAGATGGTATAGAAATAGTGGTCAAATATATCATTAATCACTAATTTATTTTATTATCTAAATATAAAAGATTCTATTATTAATTGGTATAAATAATCTCATAGTTTTATAAATCAAATTTTATTAGGATCATATACAAAAAAAAAATATTTAGAAAAAAAATTAATATTTTATATATCATTTTTAGATTTATATTTAAAAAATTAGATTATTTTTTTTTTAAAATTTAAAATATATATAATAATTAAAAAAGATATTAAAATAAATTCACTTTTGGAAGAAAATAGGAAAAAAAAAATAAAAAAAAACAAAAAATTAAAGACTTCTTAGGACCTATTAAGAACATGAGAATACAATATAAGAGACTTGAATTGGAAAGAAGTTTCAAGAAGAAACTAACAAGGATTTGAATTATTTAGATGAATATACAAACAACACTAAGAAATATGAGTTAGAACTCTAAGAGATACATTGTTAAGACTAAAGAACTCTTCAGCCTTGACTCCAATATATATTCCTATCTAGGAAGCTTTGTGAGTAGCTTCCATCAAACTAAGAAGCTTCTTGAGCAACTTCTACCAACTTGGAAGCTTTTTGAACTCTTTCTACCAACTTGAAAGCTTTTTGAGTTCTTTCTTCTAACTACAAAGCTTCTCAAGTTACTTTTACTAACAAAAAAACTTGTCAAGTGACTTCCGCTAATTAAAAAATCTTTAAAATATTTTAGAAGGTTATATGAACTTCCAAAGTATACATCCCTAATATTATCCTCGTCTCTAATAGTGAGTTCTAAAAAGAATTTATATCTTTAAAAATCTTCTTACATACGTAAAAAATTAAAAATATATTATATTAATAAAGCTATATATTTTATTTTTTATTTTTAGGCAATAGGTTCTATTGGTCCTCAAAGAAATTGCCTATGGCCTTGAGCTAATACCTCCATTATTGAAACATCCTATCCAAAGATTTGATCTTTATTGTAGCCTTCAAAATATCTTCTAAATAAGATCTTAGGTTTAAAATGATTTATCTTTTTAAACTTAAGTAATATGAGTAAAGCTCAAGCATTAGAATCAAGACTTACATAGTTGGGTGTTACTCCTAATGGCTCCAACTGTGGTCGTATTTGGTGTTGAAATGTATTGTCCTCACTTTGCTCAATTGAAGGTTGTGAAAATTGCACTGGTTTGTTCAAAGCTTCTATAATAAGTGAATCTTTTGAATCTTATTTTGCCAAATCCCTCAAGACTTGAAGATTTGACATAGTGACTGACTTGCTTCTATCACTCTATTTTATCTTGAAACATGTGACTACATACTGATCAAGGTTTTAATTTAATTCTCTTTCACTTATGAGTATTCTTTGGATTCAATCTTCACTAAGAAGTTATCATCAAATATGTTTGGATTTGTGAAAATAGAATTGATGAAATTTCTTTACCTTTTGAGGTATATTGGCAAGATTTTTGGTCAGTTTCCATGTGCATTCATTGATATCATAGCCCTGCCAATGAATAAGACCTTCTAATTTGCTCCAACTTGCTGTAAATTCAACACCTTTTCAACTTCATATTCTTCATGATTTTTGATTTTGATACAAGGTGACAATTGTTGTACTCTTTTCAAATTATGTGACTCTCTATAAGGCTCTAAAAGAAAGATATGGAAAATTGGATGTACATGCATAGAAGATAGTAGTTCCAAGTAATATGCCATTGAATTAATTTGCTTCTAGATAGAAAATAGTTCTAACCTTCAATAGTTCAATTTATCAAATGGTTACTTCGTCTTGATATTATATCAAAGAAGCCATATTTTATTTCCAATACAAAAAGTAGGTGGTTGATTCTTGAATTTGTTTGTAGATGCATTATAAGCATCTTGAGTTGTTTGTACTTAAAGCTTCAAGATTATTTGGTGTTATAATAGATGCTTTGCAAATCCTTCAACTGCTAGATTATTATTCTTTGATATATTCTATAGATCAAGCTTCAAGTGGTATCTATAATTGGAATAAAATAATATTTTCTAAATTGAAGCATGAATGGTATTATTATATACAAACTCTACTAATAGTAGATACGAGATTCAATTGTCTTATTGATAGTTGATGCCGTATTGTAAATACTGCTCCAAAATTTAATTAATTTATTTTATTTGGCCATTAATTTGAGGATAAAAAGCCAAAGAAAGTTTAATGTCTAGCTTCAATATTTTAAAAATACATCTACAAAACTTAGATATAAATTAGAATCCTTAGTCGAATATGATATCATTTGATAGGCCATGATATCAATATATATTGTCAAGTAAGAGCCTTGTCATTTCTTTACTAGATATAGTTTTTTTATAAGGAATAAAATGAGCTATCTTTGTGAATTGATCAACTACCACAAGGATGTTGTCCAATAAACTAGATGGTGGTAGATCCATGAAAAAATCCATCGAGATAGAAGACCATAACCGTCTTGGAACAAACAAGGGCTATAAGAGTCTATAAGGGTGATGTCAAGGATTCTTAAACCTTCAATAGATGGCATAAGAGAATACAAGGTCTTTCATAGCCTTCCATATTTGAAGCCACCAAAAATATTAAGAAATAATTTTCAAGGTCTTGTTAAATCCAAAGTGACATGCAATTAAAAAATCATGATAAGATTGAAGAACACATAATTATGTTGGTCTTTTTTTGGATATATAAATATTCTTTTAAATATAGAAGGTCTTCTTTAAGCTTAAATTTATCAATATTTTTATTAAAACGATGCTTGATATCAAGGGCCAAAGCATCATTAGTGATTGTGACATGTACCTGATCAAAGAAATTAGAATCAATAGATATTGATGTAATAGTGGTACAAAGGCATAATTGCTTTGACTTCAATAAAGTTACATATTGTTGATCAAATGCTACCTCTCTTACCTTTGATACAAGATATGATCTCTTTGATGAAGAATCAAACAATCTTTATTGCTTCTCAAGTCTATGAGTGATGACAAAGTTAAATCGAAATAATGACATATTCCATCAAGCTTGGTAGCAATTAAGAACCCTAATTGACATAAAATATTTCAAGTTCTTGTGATTTGTGTATATAATCACACAACATAGTGCTCCTTCAAGAAAATGACACCATTCTTAAAAATAATCCACAATAGCAAGAAACTCCTTATTGTAGATTTTATAATTAATTTTGGTAGCAAAATTTTTTTGAAAATAAAATGCAATAGGATGGAATTTATTGTCTATATCCATTTATGAAAATACAACACCTATTGTAGAATCCGAAGCAATATTTTTTATATAAAATGCTTTTATAAAATATGAATGCATGAAGATTAGAGTTGTGGTGAACATTGTCTTAAGGTCTTGAAATACCTTCTCTACTTGACGCCTCCATTCTAACTTGTCTTTGCATGTCAATCGAATAAAAGAGGCAGCAACTTGAAAATAATTTTTGATAAAGATCTAATAGAAGTTAGTAAATCCAAGAAAACATTGTATATCTCTCATAGTCTTTAGAATGGCCCATTGCATAACTACCTCCACCTTCTTGCAATCCATCATCAAATCCTCAGTAGATATGATATATTTTAAAAATTCCATTTGTGATTGATAAAATACACATTTCTCTAACTTGGCATACAAATTTGCATCTCACAACTTTTGTAATACCAACTTTATATGCTTCTTGTCTTTCTCAAGATTTTTTGAATAAATCAAGATGTCATTAAGATAGATTACTATAAACTTGTCTAAGTGTTTTTGAAAGATGTTATTTATTAAATGTTGAAAGATAATGAGTATATTTGTTAGTCCAAAGGACATGACATTATACTCAAAATATCTATACCTTGTCCAAAATACAATCTTCCATTTGTCTATTTCCTTAATCTATACCAAATTGTATGCTCTACAAAGATCTATCTTAGTATAGATCTTAACTTAGTTGAATTGTTCTAAAAGTCTTGATATTAATAATAGTGGATAATTATTCTTCACCGTTATGTTATTCAATTTCTAATAATCAACACACATATGTAAAGAACCATCATTTTTTTAAATAAAGAATATAGGTGTACCTACTGGAGACTTTGAATGCTTGATGAAGTTTTTTGCAAGGTTTTCATTAATATAATCTTTCAATGCCAAAAGTTCATTTTGAAAAAGATTATATATTAAACCAAAAGATAGTTGCATTCTTTTTTGAAGATTTATAACACTATCATATGGCCAATACTCTAGTAATATATCTGCATTCTTCTTCTAAAAAACATCTTGAAATTCACTATATTGCTCTAAAATACTTATTAATAAAATCATATCTTCTTTAGTTGAGATCACATAAATAAGAAATGATGTACCTTCTTTCACCGATCTTATAAAAGTTCTTACTCCAACAAATAAAGGCTTACTAATTTGTAACTTTTCATAAAGTTTTTTTGCAAGGAATTATATTGGAAATGTTATTCTTTATGACTTCCAATCTATAGATGGATTGTACTTTTTAAATCAAGAAAGTCTAAAAATAATAAGATTTGAAGTAGTCCTGATTGTTAAAGTTCAACAAAGAGTTTGTTGGAATATTACAATATAGAGTTTAAACCATAGTAAGTTTCTAATAGTCAAAAGGCAACTAGGGATTAAGTGGCGGTTAGGATCTCGACAGGCGGCTAGATTTAGGGTCTTGATAGGCGGCTGGATTTAGGGTCTCGACAGGCGGCTGGATTTAAGGTCTCAAGAGGCGGCTAGGTTTAGAGTCTCGAGAGGCGGCTGATTATAGATGAATGTAGATGAAGTCTATGCATATTGGATGTGAATTCCACTTATAAGTAAAGGGTGTTGGAAGTGAGAGTTATCTCATTCCATATACAAATGTGTAATTGTACTAGCCAAAAATATACTATAAATATTTACATTGATTATAGCCAAAATTTTATTTCACTTTTTATACATTTTGTGGTCATAAGACTTGTATAGTTTAGCAAATCAATCATTATTGTTCCCTCTTTTTTTCCATTTTTCTTTTTTCTGTTTTCCCTACTATATTAGAATTTTATCTGGTATTTAAAAAATTATTTAATTTTTTTTTAGAATCATGTACAAATCTAATCAAATCACATATGTTCACGTTTTTACTTTTTTGGACCACACATGCAATATTTAAAAAAATGACACTACATCAAAGGCACAAATTTATTTATATAATCATTTTTCTCAAATCTTTACAATTAGCATTAAAGTTAGTTTTAGCATGGTCATACATCATTACCACAGTTTTATTGTTACATATACCAATTATGTACCACATAGTCATATATAGTACATACCACATACTTCAAGTAATACATACATAGTAGACAAGTATGATTTTTATTTTTTACACTCCAACTACCAATTCTACTATAACAATTTTTTTAATCAATAATGTACAAATATTATAAAAAAATAAGAAGTTTCTTTAATAGACATATTAAATTAATCTAATTTCCTTGAAAACTTAAATACCAACTTAAATTTGGTAATTATTATATAATAATCAAATTCTAACTTTGTCTTAAGAATTTATAGAACTTCAATTATATTCTATAATTTTCTAATCCAAGTTATTTACAAATTTAAGTTTGTAAATAATAATTAGATTACTCTTATTAGAACTGGATATTATCAAAGACTCAAAAATAAGAAATCAAAAGAAGAAATAAATAAATAAATAAATAAATATTATATTGGAAACACGATTACTTATTAGATTAAAAACAAGGCAACACTTGTGTTGCTTCAAAACTTGTAGTTGCAAGTGCAAAGCAAAGAATATTTTTAATTTTAGTTTAATCACTTGTGATGTAAGTCTATGACTTCTATAGAGGCATTGTAATAAGTTCAATCTTACTTTTATTATTTTTGGCTATTTTTCTTATATTCTTTTAATAAAATTGTTAAATAAAATATTATTTTTAAAATATTAAATTTTTATTTTTTAATTATTTATTGATTTTTTATTAATAAAAATTTTTAATTTATAAAAAGAAATAAATTCTTATTTTTACAAAAATTACAAATTTAAAAAAAATAAGAATAACACCACTTGTATAAATGAATTATAATAAGTCTAATCTTACTTTTAACTATCTATATCATTTTTGATATATTAATTATTACATCTTAAATTAATTTTTTCTATTAATAAAATATCGTTTTTTTATTATAATATTAATGGTTATATATATATATATATATATATATATTATAACTAAACTTTTATAATTTTAATACTAAATATTAAATAAATTGGCTCTTGTTTACAATCTCATTTTACTTTTTAGTAATGCTTTTATAAAGCTCTTATTAGAAAGAACTATTAAAATATATTTGTATTTTTATTATAGCCTAATATACAAATAATAGATTTTTTTGGTTTAATTCTAAATCAAACTTGATAGTTTTTTAAACTTTTTATAAAATCATTAATACTTTAATAAAGTTTTAATTTTCTTAAATATTTATAGAGTTTATATAAAATTTATGAAGAAACATAAAAATATGTATACACACATACATTAAATTTTTATTTATTATATATAATATTAGTAATCAAATTTAAATAATTATATAAAATTTAAAATAATAAAATAATAAAAATATAAGGTTTTTTAAATATTTCTGGTATGTTTATAATATTATTTTTTGAGTTAATATTTTAAATTTATCTTACTTATTATATTTTAAAATTTTTAAACTTTAATTTATTAAAAATATACTACTATTTGTTATATGTATGTCAGGTATTCCTATAACGTTGTTTTTATTTTTTATGATTTTTTATTCATTATGTAATTATTTTGTGTTGCACAACTATATATAAATATAAACATTTATTAACCTTGTATTTTGATATTATCTATTTCATTTTTTTACAAGCATTATATGTATATATATATGTATATATATATTAATGTTAACACAAAATCATCCATAATCATCAAGACTATATACAAGATCAGAAACAAGAAAGCACTTGGTCTTTTTAAGACTTATGATTTGATGAATAAGAAATTCTTCATTATGCTTCCTTATTTAAAATATAGCAACTAGATTCTGTTGAAATTTTAGATAAGATTTAAAGAATAGTTTAGGAATTTGAAGAATTTTGTATAAAAACCTCTAGAAGACTTTAAAAAAATCTTGGATGATTATGAAAGGCTATGTAAGCTCTTAAAATTATGGAACTATATATTCAATGTAACATTAGGTGGCGCTGAAGAGGTTTGAATGTCAAGCCATATGAGCATTACAAATTGTTCCAATTGTTGCATAATACATCTAAAATTGATGTTGTTTAGGATGCTCAACAACATCTACCATCCATTGTATTTGGCCATATTCCATTGTGAAATGTACATAGGTCTGCATCATATGTTAATTCCTCCCATAATAATGTGGAATGTACAACGACAGATGGTATTACAATACATAAATTAGAGGATGCACACCACAAAGTTTAATGTTGGACTGGTTGATTTCTTTTTTTTATTTACAAAAACCTCGCTGATGCTAGGTTTTGCTTCTAACTTCTAGTTCTTTAATAGGTTATGGGCCCACTCACATTTGCTTGTGAGTTTTAGAAGTTTTATGAAATCTTTGTTGTTGTGTGGAATAGGTCTTATGGTGTTTGCTGATGTTAGAGTTTGTATGATCTTAGCTTATGTTATGGCAAGACGAGGTTCTGATTTGTAAGCTTAGAGATCTCTAACATTGCTTTGTGGGTTCTTATCTCCTTGGATAGTGAGTTTAAGACCATTGTGAAAGACCTTGATAGTGTCTTTATGTGTTATTGAAGCTGTTTCATCAACCTTGTGCATTTCATTAAATAGTGAGTTCAAAGGGTAGAAGAATTTGATTGAGAGGTTCATTAGAGTGCATATATTAATTAAAAGCTTTAGAAGATCACTTGAGAGTGCTTTGAGTGAGAAATTATTCTTTTGTTCATAAGAGGATATTCTAAGTTTCTGCTAGTGCAAATTTATTTTTTGGTGATTTTTGATCACATAGAAACTTCTTTTCTCAATTTTCTTTGATACACTACTTCTTAGAGATAGCTTTTAGTGAGGGTGAAGGTTTGAGAGTGATTGAGAAGTTTAGAGGTGACAATTTCTATCACTGGAAGGTGAAAATGGAGCTTTTGTTGGCATCTTTGGACCTTTGGGACATTATAGATGAAAGTGAAGACCCTCCATGCATAGATGCAAGTATTAAAGAGAAGAAGGACTTTAAAAGACGTGAAAAGAAGGCTTTTGGCATGATTGCCATAAATGTGGATGAAGCCAACTTTTCATATATTATCCATTGTAAAGGACCAGCGGAAGCATGGAAGACTCTTTGCAATATTTATGAGAGCAAGAACTTGTCCAACATCCTCTTTACAAGGAGAAAATTCTTCACTTGCAAGATGGAAGAAGGTGAAGACCTTATGGCTCACGTCAACAAGGTAAAGGCTCTTGCAAATCAACTAGCTATTGTTGACAAACCTTTAGAAGATGGTGATATTGTCATGACCTTGCTCATGAGCCTTCCGGAGTCCTACAACTATCTTATAGTAGCATTGGAGTCCATCAAGTTGAAGGAGCTTACAATGGACTATGTGACGGCAAGACTTGCACATGAAGTGACCAAAAGGAAAGAAAAGGAGCATCAAAGTGAAGACTCGGCTCTCTTCTCAAGACAAGGCAAAGGTACCTATTCAAACCAACGTGACAATAGAAAAAGTATTGTGAGAACTTGCTTCATTTGCGGAAAATCAGGTCACTTTGCAAGAAATTGCTACAAGGCCAAGAAAGGAGATAGAGAGAATGCTAACAATGCACGTGATGAATTTGGAGGAGATGACTTTGCATTCATGGCAAGTGAAGGCACTTCTATGGCTGCCATGTCTAAGTGGATTATTGATTCAGGTGCTACCAAGCACATGACTCCATACAAGTGTTCTTTTAACACTTATGAAGAAATTCCAGTAACAAATGTTTGGTTAGGAGACAATGGCATGGTACAAGCTGTTGGAATTGGCTCCATTGTGGTGGAGATTGTTGTGAAGAATGAAACCAAGAGGATCAGATTGAAAGAAGTCCTACATGTGCCAAAGATGAAGAAGAATCTTCTTTCGGTGAGCAAACTTGTATCAAATGGTTGTAAGGTTCAATTTGATATGAATGGATGTTTTGTGAAGACATTGGATGGAGATAATATTTTAAAGGGCTTTAGAGATGGCAACCTTTACATTCTCAATTGTATGAAGGTGAATGGAGTTGAAGTAGCAGCATTTGCTGAATTTCCAAAAGATGAAGACAAGTTTGGAATTTGGCATCGACGCCTTGGTCATTTGAATGCCAAAAGCATGAAGGAGCTCAAATCTATGGTAATTGGCTTAGATCTTGGTCAATCATGCAACAATGCCACGACTCTAGCTTGTGAAGGTTGTATTTAAGGCAAGCAACAAAAGGCCTCATTTCCAAGTGGAGTAGCAATACGAGCAAGCAAGTTGTTGGAGATTGTGCATTCAGATGTTTGTGGACCTATGAAGACACCATCAATTGGAGGAGCAAGGTACTTTGTCAAATTTATTGATGATTTTTCAAGAAAGGTGTGGATTTTTATCCTTAAAGCCAAGAGTGAGTGTTTTTCAAGGTTTAAGGAGTTTAAGGCATATGTAGAAAAGCAATGTGAATGTAAAATCAAGATATTACGCATGGACAATGGTGGTGAATATTTGTCAAAATACTTTGATGAGTACTTGAAGATTCAAGGTATTACAAGACAAACGTCTACTCCTTCCACTCCACAACAAAATGGGATTGCTGAAAGAACAAATCACACCATTTTGGAGATAGCAAGGAGTATGCTTCATGCTTAAAACCTTGGATATGAATTTTGGGCGGAAGTTGTGGTGAATGCAATATACACCAGGAAAAGGTGCCTTACAAGTGCACTCACATCAATGACTCCACAAGAAGCTTGGAGTGGGAAGAAACCTTGTGTTTCACACATGAGGACATTTGGATGCATTGCTTATGCAAAGATACCAGATTGTATGAGGTCCAAGCTTGAGGCAAAAGGTACAAAATGTGTATTTGTTGGATATTGTGAAGGTACAAAGGCATATAGGCTAATGTGTTTGGATACCAAGAAGATCATCAAAAGTCGTGATGTTGAGTTTATTGAGCATAAGAGTGCTTATGAGCACTTGGAGATGTGTCCAAGTGGGAGTAATGGTGTGTTTGTGGACACATCTTTAAATCTAGCAAAGAAAGAAGAAGAAGATGAAGACAATGAAGATAGTGGAGACATGAATGAAGGTGAAGAGCTAAAAAAGATGGAGAAGAAAGTCTCTTTGATTCCTGAGACTAATAATGAAGGATATGAAAATGTTGAAGATGATGATGAGGAGTATCAACCTTTGAGTGAGAAAAAACAAAGTTTAAGAAAGAAGAAGCTTGGAAGAGTAGTTGGAATATATGAAGGTGAATCTTCTTCAAATGAAAGGAGATATCCTATGAGGGAAAGAAGACCACTTGGTGAATGGTGGAAGAACCACATTTTTCCTCAAGTAAGTGAAGAACATACAAATGTTGCACTCTTTGCTGATCCATTGTCTTTATGTGATGCAATGAAGTCCACTGATGCTATGAAGTGGGAGAAGGCTATGGAAGAAGAATACAAATCTCTCATGGATAATAGAACATGGGAATTAACTCAACTTCCACCAAATCGATCTTCTATTGGTTGTAAGTGGGTATTTAGAACCAAGAGGGATGCAATGGGCAATGTTGTGAGATATAAGGCAAGATTAGTTGCCAAAGGATATTCACAAGTTGCTGGTGTTGATTTCAATGAGACATATGCTCCCGTGGCTAAATTCACCACTATCAGAACCATTGCAATGGACTTGGAGATGCATCAAATGGATGTGAAGACGGCTTTTTTGAATGGAGAGTTGGAAGAAGACATCTATATGGATCAACCTCAAGGATATGTTGAAGAAGGCAAACAACATCTTGTTTGTAAGTTGAAGAAATCATTGTATGGACTCAAGCAATCACCAAGGGCATGGTACCAACGGATTGATACATTCTTTGTGAATGAAGGATTTGTAAGGAGTGAGGCAGATCATTCCATGTATGTGATGCAATCTCAAGAGTTCTTATTGATTGTAATCCTTTACGTTGATGATTTAATCATCTTGGCTAACAATGTGAAAAAGTTGAATTGGATGAAGGCCATATTAGAAAAAGAATTTGAAATGAGTGATTTGGAAGAACTCCACTATTGCTTAGGAGTGGAGTTTATAAGAGATCATAAGAACAAGACCATTACAATGAGCCAAAGCAAGTACATTGAAGAAGTGTTGAAATGATTCAACATGGACGACTGTAAGCCAATTAGAACACCTTTAGAGGCAAATTTGAAGTTGATGAAGCTCACGGATGAGGAGTTTGCCCAAGTTGAAGGTGAGATGCAAAGTATTCTATACAAGGCAGGAGTAGGCTCGCTTATGTATGCAATGGTGGCCACAAGAGTGGATCTTGCATATGCGGTGAGTGTTGTGAGCCAACACATGTCTAAGACTGGACCTGTGCATTGGGCAACGGTAAAGAGGATATTGAGGTACTTAAAAGGTACTAAAGACTTCAAATTATGCCTTGGTGGTAAGAACATTGATTTGCAAGATTATTACGATGCGGATTGGGCTAGAGATGTAAATGATAGAAGATCCACAACGGGATATGTGTTCTTTATTGGAGTGAGAGTCATTTCATGGAATTGCAAGAGACAACCTACTATTGCAAGATCAACCATGAAGGCTGAGTACATGGCAGCAAGTCATTGTGCAATGGAGGCTTGTTGGATAAGGCAACTCTTAGAAGACATTGGATTAGTGCAAACAGAAGCAACTCTAATAATGTGTGACAATCAAGGATGTCTTGCATTTGCCAAGAATCCAAAGCACCATTCAAGAACGAAGCACATTGATATTCAACATCATTTCATACGAGAGAAGATTGAAGATGGTATAATAGAATTATGCTACAAAAGAGATGCTTGCTGATGTGCTTACAAAGGCATTAGTGAAGGATAGATACCACGAGTTGATAAAGGCATTAGGCTTAAAAGCCTTTTGACAATTAGAAAAGTGGGAGTGTTAAAGTTCAACAAAGAGTTTGTTGGAATATTACAATATAGAATTTAAACCATAGTAAGTTTCTAATAGTCAAAAGGCAACTAGGGATTAAGTGGCGGTTAGGATCTCGACAGGCGGCTGGATTTAGGGTCTCGAGAGGCGGCTAGGTTTAGAGTCTCGAGAGGTGGCTGATTTTAGATGAATGTAGATGAAATCTATGCATATTGGATGTGAATTCCACTTATAAGTAAAGGGTGTTGGAAGTGAGAGTTATCTCATTTCATACTTCTCTTTGTGTGCAACCTTGCTGATGCTAAGTGTTGTGGCTTCTAACTTCTAGTTCTTTAATACTGATAACATTAAATATGATTTGGCTACTATGATCTTTAAACAACACTTCTATAAGCATTGTTTTATAGATGATACTATCAAAGGATAAGAATCATCAATCTATTACCTCTATATGAATAAGATTGGATTTTGTA